>BQKZ01002840.1:53662-65688 GCA_036244855.1 Temnopleurus reevesii | reverse complement strand
CACCATCCTCTCCCTCCAGCTCTTTGAAGTATATACGGTAAAATTCGCACTATTCTTTTTATCATGATGTCGTCTCACATGTCTAAGGACATCCATATTCAATTAAATGTTTTGGACCGCTTATATTCTAATCTGGAAGTTTTTGCTTAATAGATTTTACAAAAAGTCGCATATGACATTTGAAATTTTCCACACACACACTCTATTTCTCTCTCTCTCTCTCTCCCTCTCTCTTTCTCTCTCTCTTTCTCTCTCTCGCAGTAATCAAGGTGCCAATTGCTCAAAATGCTCTGAGCTATATAGTATCCTCTTCTTGCAAAGACATCTTGACTTCTTTTGCCATCCTCTATAACACAGACAACACGATATAAACTATTTCCGCAAAATGAAGTGTGTCATGGACAATAGATCCGTACGCCGTTTATTGAACTGTGCGGACACAACAATCACAAGCCGGTTCCGATTTGAATAGCATTACAAAAGAGCATTGAATTGGCGTTCGACTTAATTTTTTTTAATATACATGTAGATTATATCGTGTTAGACGTTCATGTCTGTGTAAGCATGGTGTAAGGGATTGGTACACAAGTTAAGACGTCTTTGAAGAGACGATATTGAACCTTCATGACAACCGAAAAGTTGGCCGATCCGCTGACGTCCGTTTGAACTTAATTTTAATTTCCGTGGGATGTTTCATCAAGATTTGTCGCAGCGACAAGGAGTCATTTTCCGACAGTTCCCATGGCAACTGTCATCGATAGTGCTTTTCATCCAATCACAATCAAGGAATTTGTCAGTGCTGACTAATTGTCTCTGCGACAAATCTTGATGAAACACCCTCCCGTTCCATTTGTCAGTGTTTTTAAGCTAATCTCATGAAAATGACAATTTTTATGGGTGCTTTGCCAGGAGGTAGTACAGGGGGCAGAGCTTCCGTAAAACGTAAAAAAGTGGACAAAATGGACAAAAGGCAATAAGCCAATGTCATATTCGTTAGAGGTCGTTTATGTATATCACGAAAAAGTCATAACGTTGATACGATATTCTTTTTTGTTCACATATTTACATAATCAGATAAAATAAATATAAGAATATGAATTATCAATGAAAACATACTGAATTAACATTAACATATACCATGTTTAAATGTATTTTTTAAATGAATGAATGTACTTGTAAATAAAACATGTATAGAAAACATGTAATCAACATTAAAACATGTATATAAAACATGTATATAAAACATGTAATCAACATTGGTCTCAAACCAAACAATACATAACGAATGTACTTGTAAATAAAACATGTAATCATCAAAAATTTCGAGGCAACGTCTCAAACCAAACAAAACATAATACAAATGTGTATACACATCTGTGGATAAAACATTTGCACATCGCCGTACAAAGTATTGAAGCCATCGCCCGGTTGACCTTGCCCTCCTTTTATCTAAATCTGGAAGATTAACTAACGACGAGTGATAAAAAGGCCACCCAACCGCTTTTTATTTCTCACCGCGACAAGCCTTTACGGGTATTCCATTCAGATCAGTGATACATGCCAAACTTTGACAAATGTACTCGCCCGATCGGCGCCAATATTTAAATATCGCAACTGATTGGTCAAAAGTTGCGAACAATAGGCGGGGCGTGAACTGCGTACTAGAATTTCTCATGCAGGGTCAGTATACACACAATGGCCCGTATTCTGATAGCGAGGTTTAAGTTAACCCTGGACTAAATATGTGGTTTAAGTATGGGTAACCCAAAGTGCCAAAGCTTTATTTAAACTGTATAATTTTTATGTTAACTGCTCTCTTTTCCCATGCTCTAATACAATGGATAAAACTATTTAAGATTTTATTCCAAGACAGTTTTTAATACTATGAGTGCCAGATTTCCTGGTAAATTAAACACTGACTGTTATAGATTCAAGCCTCTTTTGGCTTACCATACTTAAACCACAGATTTAAACTCTAGTTTAAGTTAAACCTCACATCAGAATACGGGCCAATATGTTTAAAGTACACCTCTTACTAATTTGGCTAGGCAACATTCATAGGTGAGACTATTTCTACCAACTCCGCGACTGACATTTTTGTAAAGTTAGTAGTCTTTTGCACACAGTTGGAAACAGACTTTATACGCGCACGGCAAGTCAGGCCTATTTTTGTCCATCTCGGGCATTTAAACATGGTATCGGGGGAATACTGACATATTTGAGTCGGCAAATTAAGGTGTACAATTTCATAAAAATCATGATGCCCATCATGCATCTGAAGTCTATATTTTGTTAAAACAATATTTATATTTTGGTCACCAATGAAATGATATGTCCATTCTTCATTTCAAGAGTACATCCTCTTTGATAATTCCAAATGCGTTTGCAAGGTATTCTATTTTTTCCAACAAGAATGATAAAAGACAGACCAGCAAAGTCGTCCGAGGAATAGATTTTGAATAATTGACAACAATTGCCATGGCAAGGTCACCAGTGGGATTTAACAAAAAATACTCTCTATGATGATTTTCCAAACAGCGTTTGAAGGTCAGTAAACGCAGCCTACTACATTGTTTTATCTGGCATCTTCAAAATATTTTCTAAATGTTTGATACACCCGCTAGGATTCGTTACATACATCTGTGCTTGCGCTTCGATCCGGATCGCCGTCACTTATCTCATCTGGGACATCATCAAGTGGCGGTTGGTTGGCAGTCCACCATTTCCGCAGCTGTCTCCTTTCCTTCTCTGCTCCAGGAAAATCCCTCAGCACAAACTCTCTAAACGTATCCTCTGCTTCCGCTAGTTTGTAATAGGTCATGAATACGGACTGTGTTCTCACAGCGAAAGCATGCGCTTCTTGAGCGACGCGCTCTGCAGCGGGGCAGAAGTTTAGGACTTCGTCGCTTGAACTTGTCCGATGTAAGGCTTCTCTCAACCTTGCGTCCGTTAGACCGAGATAACGGATGATTAGCTTTGCCGCGTTGACAGCATCTCCCATTGCAAGGAAGGCATCTTGTAGCTCAAGTTCTGTCTGCCTTTCGATATGCCTGTCACCCTTATCGTCATCATCGTCATCTCCTGCGTTGACTGGCGAGCTCTCCTTTCCAGTTGGTGTTACAAGTCTAGTGTCAGCAAGAAGTTCTACATCTTTAGAACTTTTGTCATCAGGATGAATAACATCCGAGCTATTTCTGCTACAGATGTTTTCTTTTAATAAGTCACACTGATGTTCAGCAATGTCTTCGGTTTTCAGAATGGCCGACTGAACAACATCATCAGCAGTAATAGTATCCTTTGCAATATTCACGGGTTCCTGCGCCGGAACTGCAGGTTCGGGTTCAACATTAAGACGTTCTGCTATCAAGTTGTCTATCAGTTCCTGTACATCATCAGTCTGTGATCTCGTCCTTGTTGGCGGTCTTGGTCCCTGAACATCCTCTTCTGGAGACTGGCCGCCTGCAGTATGAATTCCTCCAGACCTCGAGTCGTTTCTAGGACTGTTGCTGAGTCCTTCTCGTTGTGGCGTGGGGACATTGCTTAGGGATGTCGAGACATGAGCTCTCTGATCGCCATGACCAAGCGTGAAGATTGATACCCGAGATTGTGTCCGGGCAGCTGGGGTGTAGTCGCCGCCGCTATCCTCTATAAGAATTCCAGGCAGATGTTCGTCACTTGTTGAGACAGACTCGGACACTTCTATGTCCATATCACTGACTTCAGGTTGGATCGCATGCTGTGCTTGTATTGGCATGTTCATTCTTCCCATACCTGGCACTTCCAGAATGTGCTGATTGGCTTCCGTCGGTTCTGGTGGGTGTCCAAGAGGAGTTGTGGATTCATTAACAGCGGGATTCTGATGTTCGCAAGGAGTGTTATCCTCCAGAGGTTGGATCTCATGTAGATCTTGGATTGGCATACTCATTCGTCCCATACGTTGCACTTCAAGGATATGCTGGTTGGCTTCCATCGGTTCTGGTGGGGCTCCTAGAGGAGTCGTGGATTCATTATCAGCGGGACTCTGTTGTTCAGAGGGATTGTTATCCTCCAAAGGCTGGGTCTCATGTTGATCTTGGCTTGGCATATTCTTTTGTCCAAGACATGGCACTCCAATTATATGCAGGGTGGCTTCCATCGGTTCTGGTGGGGTTCCCAGCGGAGTCGTGGATTCATCAACAGCAGGACTATGCTGTTCGCGGGGAGCGTCATTCTCCAAAGAGTCCCATCCTTGCTTGGTTGGCGTCATTGTTCCCTTGGTCATCGTTTCACGACCATCGTTGATGCAGTCGTCATCATTGTCTCCAAGATCGTCATTACAGTCATCAGGAGCAAGCTTGTCGCACGACGGATAACTCTCGACGCAACCATGCTTTTGTCGTTCGTCTGAAGGTGGGGTACACGGCAAATGACATGTTCGGGCATAATCCTCTGCTTCAGCCATCGATGACCAACCATTACTGCGACTCTGACTGTTCTTGATGCACCTATCACAAAAGTCTGTTTCTATAGAATCATTCGTCACGTTTTCACTCTCAATCTCCTTCCAGTCGGTTTGAATACCGATGGAAACAGATTGCTTCATGTTGGAAGGTAACGCATCTGATGAAGACAAAAGAGTGGGACCCGGCTCAAGGATGTTTTCACTCACCGCAGGAGAAAGGCGAGTGACCATGGATGCTACTAGTTTCTGAACTGAATCATTGATCGCAGCAACAGGCTACAAAAGAGCGTCACCTGTCCTTTCAGTATCATTAGCGTGGTGATTTGTGACAGTGCTGTCATTATTTCCTTGAGGAGTTTCAATCCGATGGTTCTCAATATCTTGTTCTTCAGCAACGCCTGCAATCTCTTTCTCATTCAATGAACTCGTTTTGCTTTGTTCGCTCAACGACTTGCTAGCATCTCGGTTGCCTACAGAATCTTCGAGACAATTTTTGGAATTCTCTGTTTGACCATCATCAATCGACTGTATTCCTAACTCATCTAGAGAGGCTACGGTGTCGTCTTTGCTCGACTGCCCGTCACTCTGATCAACTTTGCGTCTGATCGGGGACAATCTGCGCTTCCATTTTCCGACATGACCGTGCCCAAATTCAATCTCCTGTTCCACTGGAACCCGGTGTCCATGAACCGTGTCCACCCTGTACTTGGTCTCTTTGGCCATGAATTTCCTCGCGCTCTGAGGAACTCGGAAATTCCCGACGTGTGACTGGAAGGTGTTGACGTTCCCTTGGATGCTGGCCAAGCCTTGATGGAAGAACCCTGTGGCTTGCCTGCGATCGGGTTTCGGTACAGGTCCATTGAAGAGTCCACATTGGTGCTTCTTCAGATTCTTGTTTGGTTCTACCCTGATGTTAGTCCGCTTCTTGCGGCTTGGGGATATCCTTCCCGTCAATGGGTTTGGAACATCTTTCCGATTAACACGGTGCCTTCTCTCCGTCACGTTAGGGGACGAATTGATCCTTCGAAATTCGTTCAATTCGGCTTGGGTATTCTGCCAAGAAAAAAAATGATTGCTAAATCAATTGAAATTGAATTTTGAAACTAGGACCTTTACTTTAGTGTGCATATAACAGAAATTTGCATATTATCAAAGTAAAGTAACATTGTTTATAGAATCAAAAAGTTAGTTTCGAATCTACAGTTGACCTTAATTAATTTACAACCTTAATATGGAAATAAAAGCTAAAGTTACAACTTACGTAGTTGGTCAGTCTGAACACCCCCCCCCCCTGCCTACAGACGTACCTTACACCAACACATCGTAATCCACATCATCCCAAACAACAATCATCTTCATTATCACTATTATACTCATCATCATCATCAGCAGTATCGTCACCATCATTATCAGCTGCAACAAAATCATACCGTGAGAGATCATTCTCACATGCCGCATCTATCTTATGAAATAGCCTATCAAACTATTACAAACTACAATATTACACCATATGAAAAATTCTCAGAAGTAATCTAAAAACATATCTATAATGTAAAAACATATCTCTTTAAAACCAACTAATCTAGTCAGTGATGTCGTGATAACCCCAGTTCCTCTGACTTTTCTCCCTTTTCTATTTTCTGCTAAGGGCAAAGGGACTTTCGCCTGATTGTGTAATTATGCGCGATATAAAAGTACTTTATCATTATTATTATTATCACCATTATCATCATCATCATCATCATCATCATCATCATCATCATCATCATCATCATCCTTCAGTATCATCATTATCATCATAATCGTCATCATCATCATCATCATCATCATCATCATTATAATCGTCATCATAATCATCATCATCATCACCATCATTATCATCATAATCATCGTCATCATCATCATCATCATCATCATCATCATCATCATCATCGTCATCATCTCTCACCTGGTCCATCTGACCCTGATGTTGATACGTTCTCCCTTGATTGGGTGGCGGTGTGCCGGGAATCGGCGGGAGCGGCTTACTGACAACCTCAGCCACGGAGCAACTCCGATTGGATGTTGGTCTATGTTCCTCCATCTAAAACAGAAATAAAATGAAAATAATGAAATAATGAGGTTATCTGTATGATTATGGTACCATTGTCACGATTCAATATCACTGCGTTCAGCCTAGAAACGCATAAACCGGTATATTCTTCATCAATTAAAGTCATCAATACCAATATACATTACCACATTATCATCCACTTCATCATCGTGAGCAGCAGCAGAACCATTCAGCCAGTGTATCATCATTATAATCATCACCATTATTATTATTATCATCATCATCATCATCATCATCATCATCATCATCATCATCAACAACACCATCATCATCATAATCATTATTAATAATCATCATCTTTGTCACCAGCATCATCACCATCATTATCATCATCATGATAAAACAATCAATCAATCATCAGCATTATCTTTTTCATCAGAATATTGGGGCATTATCATCTTCTTCATAACCACATCATCATCACCATCATAATCACCCACCATAAAAACCGACACCATCATCATAATAATCACCAGTATCGCCATCATCATGATCATCATCATCATCGTGCGCCACCACCACCACCATCATCACCACCATCATCATCATCATCATCATCATCATCACCATGAACATGATTATGATTATCAGCACAATCCTTCAAATTGAAAACATGGATCCTGCTGAGTAACCTCGTAGAAGTAGAAATCAGCAACATAAGAATCAGAATAAAAAAAGTGCATTATCGTCATATCGTAGTCATCACCATAATAATCGTCTTCATCACAATTATCATCATAATTATCATCATTATCATCACCGTTATCATCAACCATCTGCATCATCAGATTCATCAGATTTAGAATAGCCTTTAGCATCTTCATTCGAATCACATTATCATCACCATCATCATTATTATCATCATCATTGTCATCATCATTTTAATCCATCATCATTATCATTATCATCACCACTATCATTAATCATCAGCATCACCAGTTTCATCAGAATATCATTAACATCTCCATTCGAATCTAATCATCGTCACCATCATGATGATCATCACCGTTATCTTCATCACCATTATCCTTCTCCTCCTCCTCCTCCTCCTCATGATCAACATCATCATCATCATAATCATAATCATCATCATCATCATCATCATCATCATCATCATCATCATCATCATCATCATCATCAATTTCATCCATCATCAAAAACCACCACCATCAACACCACCACTACCACCACCATCATCATCATTATCCAGAAGAAGAAGTAAAAGAATTCATCATCATCGTTATAAGTACAGACCACCATTGGGTGTATTTTCGTACTTTAAAAGTACAATCAGCATAGATATTCGGCATAAACAAAAACAGAATAATTATGCAACAGCATCATCATCTGCATCATCGCCATCACCCTAATCATCGTCACCATAAGCATCATCATCATCGTCATCATCATCATCATCGTCGTCGTCATCATCATCATCCCCATCAGCATCACCATCATCATCATCTTCAGTAGAACCATCAACATCACGATGATAATAAATATCATCATCGAGATCATCCCCATCACCATCATCATCGTGTGTTTGAGCTAGACAAACTAGTCGATGAACGGCTGGAATGTGTAACTTAGCAGTCTCATTTCTGGAAGCTCCGATTACTGAGTTCTTGATGTCCCGCATCACCACACCAGTGATATCACCAGTGACATCACCAGACACTACCATTTGATCCCGGTAGTACCAAGTTAGATAATAAATTATCATGATACCGGAAACATATTTTTTTTTAAATGGTAATACTCACCTAAATATCTATTGACCACGAATCTACTAAAAGTCAGGCAAGAAAATTCACCATTAAAAAAATAAATTGCATTTATCATGCATGCACAAATCATCTCAAATATATCCGTCGAGTATCAACGCGCAAGTTTATATGCGGCATGGCAACGGGAAATAATTCAGCGCGCACTTAACTTTGACGTCACAATTTGTCTAGACAAAGTGCGCAGTGCAGTACAACAATTGTTCGATTTGACTTTTGTCACAATCGGCATGTCAGGGAGCGGGGGATCCCGAACTATATCCAAAAGTGGATACAACTTTTAACAATTTCTAAGCCTCTTTTCTTTTCATTTGACGAATTGGTCTACCAAATTAAATGTGCTTTTACCCAGCTGATGTTCTTTTCTATTTACAAATGATGAAAAAAGAAAACTTTATTTGTCTTTAAGGGTTTTAAAGGTTAAGGTTGATTTAATTCAATTTAATTGGCACGAATTTTCCCATTTCTCTCATTTTTCTATAAAGGGGAAATAAGCACGATTGAACATTTTTTTTAAAAAGCACAAGAAATGTTTTAGAATTCACGCGGGAATGCCGTACTGGCATTATTTTGCGATTGTTGAGGAATTCAAATTCATATTAATGCAAACATAATTATACATCGTTTGGGAAGAAGAATAAAAGAAAAGAAGAAAAATCAATAATTCATTATTTGGATATTTACTACCCCTCCCCTTCCCGTTCTATAGGGGAGCAAAATTTTAGGAACATTTTTCTTGGGTTGTCAGTCCGTCGATATCAAATTATGGGCGCCAAAAAGCAGTGGTCGCCACCCCCCCCCCCCCCCCGCGCACCGCGGTTCGGTAGTCAAATCAATGATGCGAGCATGGCTAATAATAGGGAACACATCAACAATATCAGCTCCAAATTTCCCCCAAATTGCAGAGCTCTATATAGACGTGGCACATTTTAGGGATGTCCCCTTCGCTTCCTTTTATAGATACGTATATAGCCTATATTTTTTTAATGTTGTCAAATCCGTTCTATGTTTTTTATATTAAATGTTTGTGCAGAAAAGTGAAGTGAGATTTTTACTTGTCGCTTTTAAAGCTTGAAATTTAAACGTCCTTCAAAATAAACTTGAATTAACAGTGATGAATTAAAGTCAGGCTGACACTTGCACGACTTTTGGTCACGATTTTTTGTTGTAATTAGCCGTGTCACTTTAGGGCACGAACTTAGACGCGTCCGCCCTGTTCACGACTAGTTCACGCATAACTCACGATGAGTTCACGAAATGTTTACGAATGCTTGCCCATCTATGTCAACGAACTGGAACGACGAGTTTACGCATAGCATGCGCATAATTTACACACTTCCCGCATTGGCACGACGAGTTTGCGCAGTACGGACGTTGCCTCATCCTGCTGTGTCTCAGGGATACAACCGCAATACTATGGATATGGATGACTTAAGTTCGTGACCATCGTGGCATGGCGCACACTGCCACCCACTGGCAAGCATCCACATTGTTCTGATGAGCTCACGAACTACTGGTCTCCAAATTTTGGCGTAACCAAAATTTTTAACATTTCAACATCCTCGTGGCGCACATTTCATGCCAGTCTACGACTTGTTTGCGCACTGGCACGACCGTGCTCAAACAAGGTCACTTTGGCATTACACTTTGATTTTTTTTTTCATCGAAGGCGTATTAAATAGGACAACGAATATTTTACCTAAGGCCTAGCTAGGAGGTGGAATTTAAATTTCCATCTCCCTGGTCATTGCTCTGGGGGCCCGGGCCCATCTGAAAGTTATTTGGAAGTAAATATTTTGATGAATTGTTTTGCCAATAATGAAATATACACGCAGTTTATAAACTGTAGCCTCTGTGGGACGTGTTGAAAAATGAAAGTGGTGGAGGCTGCCGCTTCCAATAGCCCTGTACTATTTCTGAAACCAGTAATTCCGTCATTTAGACGAATATGGTACAAACTAAATGCATTAATTATCCATGGTTTAAAGCGTTTAAAAGCAAATAGTAGCAAAGTTAGCCATTTATGATCAATATCTAAAATAAGTATTTATAATCAATATTTGTTTTTTTTTTGTAGGCAGCTGATAGGATTTTCTCTAAGATACCGTAAAGAAAAGCGATATCAGACAAAAAATGATCATGGAGAGGAAAAAAAAGATCTAAATCAAAATTTTCTATCGCATAATAGAAATGAGTTATTGTAAGAATTATTGAGCATTTTCTTTAGTAAGTATAAACAGCCAAACGTGGTGGAACGTATTTTGATGGGGGGGGGGGGGGGAGGGGCAAAGTGGAAAAAAATGGGCCACTTCATGTCAAAATCGTACAATATTGAAGGTACATTCTTGTTTTATATCACCATTACCCACGATATGAAGTTAACCAGGCTGTATTATGATGGTATACTTATTCTTTTCAAATTCTATCTAATTTCCAGTGTCTATATAAGTGCATTTTTACATATCATGCTGGAGTGTACTATGTCGAAGACATCTGTAGGGACCGGAGGCGCACATCGGGTCCGATGCCTCATTGGGAGGTTTGGGGAGAAAGTCTTTTGAATAAGCAAAGATAATTTGTGTTGTTTCTTCTAATTATAAGAAAATGGCAACTTTGACTCAGAAAAGGGGCACTGATTTTCTAACGTTTTTACTTCAGGGGCACTTAGCCGGGCCTACCCCTCCCCCCGCCCCCCCCCCCCCCCCCCCCCCCCCCCCCCCCCTCTGAATGATGTCCCTTGGGCATGAGAACGAACCATTTCCTGAGAAGTTATTCATTTACGTCTTGTGAATAAGTGAAAATGATCACAAACCCCGTCAGGGAAAATATATGGTACATCATAGGAGGAGCACATTTCTAATGTCATGAGACGGTGCAAACATAAGAAAAAACGTTACAACAAAATTAGCTTGGTATTAATCTTAATCTGTTTGATAAGTGGGAAAAGTAAGTTTCTTTTGACAAAAGGAAACTTAAAGGAGAAATTTTACCCAGAACAAAATCTAACATAAAAGTCTAACATAACCTTTTTCATCGAAAAGTACAGCAAAGCTGTTTTTATGAATACTATGGATGACCAATTGGTTATTAAACATTTCAAAGGGAAAATTGCAATAGCAGTTTATGCTTCTAATAGTAATGTTCATATTGTGTATTTATTAGGAAAAATAAAAATATATTCTTACGTAGAAGCTAAATATTTAGATATTTGTCCTATTCGGACAAACTTTTATAAAGGATTAGGGCTTTCAATGTATATTTTCCTTGCATATTTAGCTTTCCATAGTTAACTTCTCAAATATTTTCGAAGACTGAACGGACCTTCTCACAATCTGCCGTATAATTTGGTGTTTTTCGACTTCATATCCTCGTTATCGTGTAAGTATTACGGGAATTCGATGAAATATATTCTTTAGATTAAGCAGTGTAAATTGTGTTGTATGAAGTTTACATTTGATATGAATTAAGCCCTAATGATTCGTACCTGTCATTGTGTTGCTAATAACGCTGTATTGTCGTTGTGCAGTGAGTGTTCGTGTAGTTTGTGTGTTGGCTATTGCCGCGATTGCCGCAGCCGTGCAAACGCTTGTGCTGATCGGCTCACACTCACAGCGGCTCCGGCGATAGACGCCACGGCCCGGCCCAGGCAGATGCAGATTTTGCAGAATTAACTTAATGATTGAATGGC
>BQKZ01002840.1:33942-53083 GCA_036244855.1 Temnopleurus reevesii | reverse complement strand
AATGTATATTTTCCTTGCATATTTAGCTTTCCATAGTTAACTTCTCAAATATTTTCGAAGACTGAACGGACCTTCTCACAATCTGCCGTATAATTTGGTGTTTTTCGACTTCATATCCTCGTTATCGTGTAAGTATTACGGGAATTCGATGAAATATATTCTTTAGATTAAGCAGTGTAAATTGTGTTGTATGAAGTTTACATTTGATATGAATTAAGCCCTAATGATTCGTACCTGTCATTGTGTTGCTAATAACGCTGTATTGTCGTTGTGCAGTGAGTGTTCGTGTAGTTTGTGTGTTGGCTATTGCCGCGATTGCCGCAGCCGTGCAAACGCTTGTGCTGATCGGCTCACACTCACAGCGGCTCCGGCGATAGACGCCACGGCCCGGCCCAGGCAGATGCAGATTTTGCAGAATTAACTTAATGATTGAATGTAGTACGAATTGAATGGCCTTTGTTGTGATTTGTATTATATTAATTGTTCTAGAAGCAACAATTAGAACTTAATCCACTTATCCTTCATTCATGTTCATTCAAAAGTGTTTTGGTTGGTTGGGAAATTCAGATTTAAGAAATCAAATTAAACTAAATGTTGTAAAAGCCAGAGTGGAAAGGCATATATAGAGAGGGAAATAATAATGGGGTAAGACAGCATCAGCATAATCCTTCATACATCAAACATGATCAATTAGACAAGCATAAATGCCATAATATCAGGCATTCTTGAATCAATATCCTTAAACTACTTCTTACTAACTACACTTAACTTAACTACTTATATTCACCTGTAAAACGTCTGGCACAGATCTACATCGACGGTAATCCATGCTCGTTGGCGATACTAGGTGAACATCATTGACTCTCGAAACTTGCTGATATGCTAACTTGTGGAACTTGAACTTGATGGCTTGAAGACCTGGCTGACAACTGTGTTGTGTTCCCTAATGCAGCCCCCGACGTGGATTCCCGAACGCACTGAGGCGGGAGCGCCTCAAACGAAGGCCCAATCAGGATCACGCATAAACAATACATCGGAAATCAACATAATCATATGCAAAGTACCTTACACATACCAGACATCGTCGCCGAGACAAAAACATGCAACAAACATGTACAATAAAAATACCACGATCTCTACAATTAGAGCTTAATCCACTTATCCTTCATTCATGTTCATTCAAAAGTGTTTTGGTTGGTTGGGGTAAGAAATTCAGATTTAAGAAATCAAATTAAACTAAATAAAGATGTTGTTGTTGTTGGAGTTTAGGGGCGTTTATCAATTCTACTGGATTATCTACGCCAACAAGATTCGCCTTCTATTTGATGGGAGGTTGCATGTCTGCGAACCTAAATTTTCAGCTTGAAAAAAGCACGAAGTCAATGAATATCCAATTCAATTTTAATCTGATATTATCACAAATATCCTAAAGATTATGTGTGACTGAGAATTATCTCAGCAAAATCTGACCAGGAACAATGTCATTTTAGATGAAATATACACCCCTCTCATTTTTGCCGTTCAAAATATTTGGGTCCCTTCTCTGCATCCCACTTTGCACGCAGTTGGAGATTTTTAGGAAAAAGTCTTGATTTCACCGAGCGTGCGTTTTACATTGCGTGTGTCAATGAGACGCAGATGAGCTACCCGATGCAGAGGAGGATGCCCATAGCATACAGAAACTTGTATCTCATCAGAGAAATGATTCGACGAACCTTTTTTCATCCAATTTTTGTGTCGATGCGTAGAAAAATATTGTATCTATCTACAGAAGTCTGAACAGAATTTAGATTAGATCAAAAATTGGTACAGATGTCAGTCAAAGTACCATAAGATTTCTATTTTTGCCACCACACAATCTCTATTTATATATTTTATTTCAGAAGGGTGATATCATCAGTGTTTGAAACACTATTGTCCTTGGAGTCCCCATAACAAAAACAAATAATTACTCAGTACTACTATATTCATGTTTTCAGGTGCTCACTGACAGAGCTTCAATTGAGGTCCATTTCTTCACAGAAAAGTGGTAATCTACCCACTGCGTAGTGATCATGTCTTCAGGAAACCTACAAAACCTTGCTGTTCTTCTGATAGCAACCAGCATTGCTGACGAAATCAAAGCCCTTGAGGCCATTCGAGCCACTATCACAGAGAAAGACCTCAGATCATCATTTGAACTTGAAGAGGAATGGCTCAGTTTTGCCTCCAGTAACCTCGGCGAGGAAGTCCTTGATGACCCTTTCCCAAGATCAACACCAGAGGGCCTCTTTCCAGGGCAGCGTGATTTGGATCAATTCACTTGCTACGTGTTCAGACGGAGGTACGGTTGGTCGGAAGCGGCAACATGCGGTGATGAGGACGATGTAATAGTTGGGTCCGTTGCAGGAAGAGATGGCACCGGACCGATGTCTGGTCCCCAGTGTAAGAACCAAGTCATGCTGAAGAACAGACTGAATGAGTTACTTGATGATTTTGTTAAATGGTAAGGCTTAGATTGTATAATAGGCCAGTCTACTAATAGATTCAAATGTATAATTTCTTGCCTACAAACATAGTTATATTTGTCAGTTAAATTTATTAGTAAACCTATTTAAGCTCGTTTTTGATGAATTAATTTCTCTTATCCAATCTTTTTGTATTTTATTCTACTATGTATGAAAAATTGTAAATAATATTGCCCGAACTAATTGTTACTTACCATGGATTTAAGCTTAGCAATGTATGATACTCTGAGTATTCAGATATATTCATATATCTCAAAATAATGTCATTTACAAAAGATGTATGGTGCTTTAGTTATCAAGTGAAATTGATTACTATTCATATGTGATGGCATTCATGGTCAAAGTGATGCAGAGAGTTGATGTTCAATAAAGTTTAAATGAAAAATAAGTGTTTTTATATGATCTTTCTTCATTCATGTCTTTTTTACAGGTATATGGCACAACCTATCAGCAAACCACTTCTAGTGAGCTTACGTTATACTCTTTCACAAGGTAAAACACGTACCGGTAATTTTAATATTGCTAATAGCTTGTAAATTTATTTACAGAAACATATCTATGAGCCCGGAGGATAGAAATTACAATGCAAATTATCAAAGCGCTCCACCAAATTTTTCTCATGAGAGAAATTACCAGTGTCAGATAAATAGATAGATATGTACATGATCTATTGAAATACCAATCATGATGTAAAAATGAGCATAATTTAGACAGAAAAAGAAAGACAGTAGCTGCTACATCAGCAACACCAAATAATGATGGATATCAATAGTGAAAGTTCTGAAACTTGTCTATTAATATTAGAAAGAAAACTGAATTTACATCTCACCAATATTCCAGAAAAGTTGCTCAATTCCACTTACGATATTACAAATTGTAGATTTTGTTGGCTTTTGCAGAAAAGATGTGCTTTCATCTTAAAATATTTCAATTTATTTCAGCGGGAGACAAACCAGTGGTAAGAAGTCAAACTGTAATCCACAGTATGGATTGGCTCAAGCTCCACAAGGCCAACGATGGTTTCCATGACAACTACCCGGAAATTTCCTCCCTGGTCGTTGGTGGATTGACTGACATCTGGTCAGCCATCAGGAAAGCGTGTGTGTCCAGACTGCCTAGTATTCTTGCCAGCCTGACAGTCCAAGAAGCAGAGAACTTCTTTGAGATATTGGCCAAGGTAAATAATCTGGAGACAAAGTAGTTTATTAAGAAGCATCCAAATAAAATGGAGGAGAAAATAATTGGCACAATTTTCAAAGGGATATATTTTTGTATTTTTTTTATGTACTGTGACATTTCAGCCAGTACAAGTAGTTATCCTTAAATAAAAACAAACTCGTATGTAAATCATTTGCTTTTAAATAGGAAGAAACATTTTAGATTGCGGAAAAATCTACTCCACTAAATTTTTATTCAACAAATTCAATGTAACCTCGGTCATGTCCTTTACAATTTTCCCTGGTTAAGTTTTCAGCAGTTTGAGCTCTTGAAATGTTTGTATATGACTTGATGTGATGAAAAGAGATTTTTCTTTTGTGACAGCTAATATTAATGAAAATATCATGAATAGTTTTCAACTTTTATTTTCGTATATCACTTGTGGGCTGTTGCTAGGAACTGGATGTACATGAAACAATAATTTTAGATTGGGAAGTCTGATCAACTGCATCTTGCAGATAATTGCGACTTTCTAGCAAGATTGTTAAAAGTTGCAATTACTAGTTGCAGTTGATGATAGTTGCAGTTGTATGATATCTTAAACGATTGTGATCGTTTTCTGATCATCAGATAGGGTTCATTGATAAAATTCTTTCTCCTTTTCTTCTTTTATGACAGATTTGTCAAACTAAAGAGAGCACCTGGCAGTCAATAGAGGGCGCCCTGATGGCGATCAACTCTCTGCTTCGGAGGTTCCAGTGGATAAGTCGTCAGCCTGTAGAGCCTTTCTTACAGGAACCTGAGGATAGTAATATGTACTTTGTGAAGGTATTGATGCTAATATGTCTAAATTCCCCCTTGCCCCTCTCATCTCTTCTTACTGTTTTTAGGCAATCTTTTGAGCGTGATGGTCGAGAAACTGCACTGAAACATTAATTCTTCATTCTGCCTCTACAATGTGTATATTGTTTAAAAAAATGAAGGGATTATAGTAAAGTTGTAAAAATCAAATATATATGAATTTATGTTCGAAGGAATAAAAGATCAATATTATATGAATCACCTGATAGTTTTGCAATGACTAAAGATAAAAATTGATACTAAATTATGAAGTTGTTTTCTAACCCCAAGTGATATATTGCATCATTCTGTTTCTTCTATATTTCCTCGCTCACTGTTTGGCAATGGTGGAGATTGTAATAATCTCGCTCTCGCCATAATGAGTAATAGATAAAAGGATAAATGTTTTGATAAAGTCAACTCCAAATTTTGATGATGATATTATCACTAAAATAAATGTGTTTTTCTTTTAGTGATCTATTGCATAATTATCTCTTTTCTCTCACAGTTTGGCAATGATGAGCTAAATAACATTCCTGCTTTCATCACCAGTCGTATGCATTCCATAGCGTACCCGCTGCTGGCGCACCCCCAGCTCAGTGTCCGGGAAAGCGCCATCAGAGCATTTACCTCATTTCTTTCACGATGTGAATTTCAGGTGAGAATTCATTTTCTTCAAATAATTTTTTTCAGGGATTAATACATTTTTTCACGCCTCTCTCGATTCCAGAAAAAACAATTAATCTCTTTTTTGTTCAATCTCTCAATTAAATTTCTGGTTTATTAGTAAAAACAAATATGAATACAAAATAAAAGTCCGAGGACTGATGGCATTCTCTTTACAAACAAAGCATAATAAACGTCAACATCTAAAGCAATATGACAAACAACAAAATATATGCTATGCTCAGTCGCGTTGAAATGATTTCATGAAGGGATTATTTTGATTGGCAAACTATTGTTTCAGGACAATTGCTAGATACCCCAGTGGCTATTTAATGGTTTTGTAACCCAGATTTTTGGTATGACAACATATTGTACTTGATAGATAGTTTGCTACCCCACAGCTTAAATAAAGTATTAGCAATTAAACTGTTCCAGCACCAATCTGACATTATTTATGACCAGGAGCAACCAATGCCTAACGTAGGCATCCCCTCTACATTGGCCTTTTAGATCTTTTCTTTATGTTTTAAATTATGCCAATTTTATAATAAAATGGAAACATTTAGGATTTCGCTATATCTTTGATCTTTACCTCAAATTTTTGTTGTTCTTGTTGCTATTTTAGATGACTCTATTCTGTTAGATTTCAATTCTTTGCCTATTGTAAAGTGCTAATCCAATTATACTTCAGGTTGCCAGTGCATACAAAAAATCTAGCTGTCAGAATTTTCCTCTCAGATGTAAAAGTTAATGGCGGAATAGTTTTTTTGACACAGTTTTTTTTATGGCAACAAGTTTTATTCAATGGTGCTGGGTTTGATGAATTTGTTGGTATACAACTTTTTTTTTTATTGAGGTTACAATGACAGAATTATAGCTACTGTTTATACTTCGGTTATGTTTGTGTGCTGCTTCTACTATTACTACTACTACTAGTACTACTACTGCTACTGCTACTTGTCATATTATTACTACTTCTACTACTACTAGAACCACTCACCACTACTACTATTACTACTTCTTCTACCACATGTACCAATTATTATGTATACTACTACTGCTGCTACTAATTCAACTACTTCTCTCATAAATACTAAGTATACAAATATTACTTTTACTGCTGTTACTACATGTACTTCAACTGCTTTTATATATACTACTTTTGTTGTCATCATTTCACCAAACCACCTGCTTTTGTAAAAGTTTTTATGTATCTTACAGATATTGATGTATTTGTTGTTATTAAGAAAATCTAATTATATAAAATATGTAATTTGTTTCCTATTCTAAATTGCTTATAATAATTATTAGCCTGTTTCTAATAGGTTAGAAATGCTCCAGATATAAGCATAGTCAAATATTCTTGTTAAAGACCATAATAGGTCCCAGTGTCGATCCTTGGGGTACCTCAACCTATTTGATTGCTAAATTATAATCAACAAAGGCTCACTGAATGTTATTATATCTGTATTCTCTTCTGAAACACTAGAATGAATGTCACGTTTGTCCGTTCCATCAGGTAAAACATTTCAACATGTTTGTTTCAGTCTAGTTAAGTTGGTAGTTTTAGCATTGCAATTAATCTGGATGCGATATATGATTTAGATGTTTTGGTGGTATAGACCAGCATGAAGCATGAATAATTTAAATAAAATTGTACTTAATTTTTGAGGTAAATTGTGGTCTGAGGTCTTCAGATGTGTCGATGGGTATTTTATATTTCAATGAATCAGATAAAATGATGTAAACATTTTATTTTCCATTATCTTAGCAAGTCCTTTATGTATCATTATCAAGCTAACTTAATTAAAATCAAATTCAACAGAGAGATACCATCTAAGATACCAATCTCACTCACACTTCGATTTTGATTATCTTGATTTGCCTTTTACCAAATCTTTCTTTAAAAAAATGTCCTAATTGTCTTCAAGAGCAAAATTGTGAAACTACTTTTTGTTGTTACCAGAACTTCATTTCCTCTGCCAAATTTTCTCAAGATTTTGTAATGCAGTGGGTGGGGTATATGGGTGGAGTATAGTTTATTCTGATGCTTGTTGCACCTGAGGAATAATTTGATTGCACCAGCATCTATGGAAGACTATTTTTATCCTAGAAATGCATGAATGAATTTAGTCTAAGCACTTAAAAGCAAGTACTAACGCAATAATTTATGTGCTCCTGATTTCTGAAAAAAAATATGTCTCTCTTCTAGAGTGCAAACATGTCAGCTTTTAGTTTGATGCTCATTGAGAAAAAGCAAACTGACAGTAGTCCAGAATTTGTCATTTCGATAATTTTCTGGACTTATTAGTTGGACTAATTTCGCTTCATCTAGCATGCACGACTAGCATAGTCTATAAATGTTGGCAAGACTTGCATATAAAAGTAGATTTAAAATGGACCAATAAAATACAGGACCAAGCTGAGTTTTATAGTCCACTTTATAAGTTTAGCAAATTAATGCTGACCAGTTGACTCATCTCCTTGTATATCAAAATTTGTTTGAAAATGTTAAAAATACACGAGGGTGATTAGCACCCTAAACCTCATAAATAGCCTGTAAAAGAGCGCACATAAAGAAATGTCTTCTTTTTTTCTTTACAGTGAAACATGCATGCTATTAGGATTTTACATGATAAAGTTCAATTAATCAAATAACTAGATGCATGGATACGTATAAACTTACTAAAAAGACGAAGATTTACGTGGGAGGCATTAATAGCACTTCTTGACTCAATTGCAAAACAAAAACTTTCTGTGATAACTATTCCTTTATATGTTAACATTTATGAACCACCTAGTTTGATAGTTAGATATATTGATACTGAGTGGTTAATAATCGATTTAATTCAGATTCCATGAAGTTACACTTTTGAATTAGTGCATGGGCATGATTCATACATGTAGACATCCTGCACTAAACTCAATATAATTACACTGAAGGAAAGTTCAGAATTTAATGAATTACTGCCTATTATGATAGTTACCCCTTTTATCTAAATGGTAAATTTAGATTAAATTTCAAATACTTAGGGCGCTGAATGTAGCTAAATGCTTGACTTTGAAATGATCAAAATTTATAGATCATTTAACTTACCACAGTACCTAAAAGTAATTTATAGATTGAGGATAAACCTGTTTAATGTTAATGCAATTATTGTCTGTGTCTCATGCCTGTCTGTGTCTCATGCCTGTCTGTATTGTGTTACTTCATTGCATGATAGTACATTGATTGCATATTTCATTCTGCATGATAAAAAAGTCACAAATCATTTTTATGTGAGGTTTTGAAGGGGTGTTTAAGGAGTGGGAAGCCACAACAATTTATGCATACATCACATAGAAGCACCGTTTTTGTATTTCCGAGAAAAAAAAATGAAATCATTATTTGTAATTTTGCTCTTTGATTGACTTTTCTCTTATACTGAACTTTTTAGATTTTTAGACGATCTTAGATAAGAGTTTACTAATATCAATAGTAGTTTTGTTCGTTGGCCCCCAAAAATGTTATTTGGACGCCCTCAACTGACCTTGGCACGATCTAAACTTTTGGGGGGTTTAATTTACACTCAAATTGAAAAGTAACAGCAAAATTATGATCAAACATGTGAAATACATCTTGCAAAGTAATATCCAAACGATATTTGGGTTTTCAATCCCTTTGAAGTCTTATTTTCCTAATTGTGTTTAAGGTATGGGTTCGTAATGGTCGGGATGTAGAAATTGATGTGAAACGAGCTGATGTATTCACAAATTGCTTTACATGCCTTGACGTATTTTACCTTAAGAATTCCAATTAGCCATTATTCCTATGGCAAGCTGAATGGATCGTATGGGGCCCTAGTGGCCGGGGCATGACGGAAGGAGAGACTGGAGGTCTTGTCTGCAGCGTGTGAGTTCTCATTCATTTAGTATGTGAAGCGATGTTGTGTTGGGAGCACGACGCCGTCATCATTTTTTTGTTTTGCAATAATTAAGCCATTTCTAGGTCAATTCTATTCAAACAAATTATGGAAACGCTCTGATTTGCTATTGAAACACTGCATTATGGTAATAATTTTACTGCAGCTCGCAAACTAGTTACAGGAAATATCTGAAGCGTCATCTTTCCCAAAACTGATCTATCGGTTTAAAGGGTGTGACAAAATAATCAAAACAAATTTCTGACCAACCGAAGCTATTTGTCAAAAGTAGCAATTGAGGGCATCCAAACAATTTTTTGAACTTAGCGTGATAATGTCAATAATATTTATCCTTTCATCACCATGCACCATTGCAGGAAGCCGTCGCGTCTTTCGATGAAGCCATATCCCGTCTGGACCAGGGGTCACATCTCCTCTCTGCCCCCAAGTTCGAGTGGAGAGGCCGACGGTACCACCACATACCCCACCAAGCTGTGCTCCAGAAAAACTTCAAGTTTCTCAATGCCTACGAGGCTGAGGGTCTGCTTGGTGTGTGCCTGTACCTCGTCAAAGTAAGTGCTACCCTGCTCTTGAAAATGGCTAGTGTAGAAAGTTTTAAGATTAACTTGACTGCTTCCTATTTCAAACTTCATGGATTATCATGCGGTTTACTTTTATGCAATAATTTCCATCCACTGACAAGTGTTAGTGAAATCATTATTGACTAAAAGAATGGAAATTAAGCTAGAAAAAAGGATTCTTCACTTTCAAGCTGTAACATATCTGACTCATTTTTCTTATTTTTCTTGTAACCCTTTAAATTGAAAAAGAAATAATAACGATATTGTGATTTTTTTTATAGTGCTCATTCTTTAAACCTCCAATATTTATGGCTTTTTCTTATTGCAATGTTTGATTTTTTACTCATTTTTCCAAAATATCCAAACTTTTCTGTTGCATACTTTTTAACATTTTCTTCTTTCTGATTACAGCATGTTCCACCAGGGTTCTTGCTTCCTGACTGGCCATTCTACTTCTCCGTGTTCAGTTTGTATCTCATGCACCCCGCATCCACAGTGCGACAAGCAACAAGTGAACTCTTCAGATATCTAGGTAACACCTTCTTCATTTGCTTTGATACCCTTACAGTAATAATAACAACAAAGACAATTGTGAAAAATTCAATTTATTTAATATTCATTCTGTGATAAAAACACATTTGGTGTTTGGGAAATTGATTACCAATTCTGATTGGATTCAATGAAAATCTTTGAAAACGTATGAAAACAAGAAATGGTATGGTTGCAAATCGCTAACCCATAGAGGCGCAAAGTTTTGAGGGGATAAAGGTTAATCTGTAATGGATGCATAAATTGACTTGAATTATTCCCCCATCCCCATTATTAAATGGCATGAAAAGAATTAATGTATTATCATACAAAAGATATTTCATGAAAAAGTTGGAACAATAAATGGCAATGGTTAACCTATAAAATAGTGCTTTTAAAATTTTCTTTGCATTGCCAATTTATAGACTGTAGTAATTTGCTACATCTGAACTGCTCTGACTCGGAAACGTATTGTCACATTGCGCTGGAAATCAACTTAAGAGTTCTTCGTGCATTTTTCGCTTTTAATCATGTGGCATGTGAAATACACAGCTTTCTTGATTATGGCAATACAACCAATAGTGATAACAACCGGTAGTGATACAATCTGTCACTAGAAGGTGGCACTGTACCTCCATAGGTTAAATGGCATTGCAATTGAAGTTCAGATCATCCATTTTGTATTCCAGCTAATTAGCTTGCCTACGTGTGAACATCGTATGTTTATTTACAATGGAAATTTCCCTGTGGTGCTTGTACAAAAAAGAGGGACTGATTTGTCTCGAATTGAATTGATTTTAGAAGAGATTTATTCATCTTATTTCTCACCTTGCAGTGGTGAAGGATTGCAACAATTCTGCCTTGCTGAAACTGGTACTTCAGGGTCTGAGTGCCAATTGGGGTATCAGTATCAAGTACATGAGCCAGCGTGCACACACCCTCTCCCACTTCCACACCTTGTCACATGACCAGTCACATGAGCATTCCAATCCCACTGCTGCCACCAGTGTAACAGCAGGGGAGAGAAGACAGGAGTCTTCCACAAGGTGATAATAATTTTCTTTGTATATCTTTTTAATAGAGGAGGTTTTATAAATGCAAACCAGCAAAGAGTTCTCCTTTTCCATTTTGCTCAAATTCTGTGTGAAATAATGCTGATCCCCATAGTTTTGCCATAACAAGTAAACAGTAGAAGCGAAAATATCACTTTTCTTAGTCACATGACATCCTAATCCCACCGCTGCCACCAGTGTAACAGCAGGGGAGAGAAGACAGGGGTCATCCACAAGGTTAGACTATGGATGTAAAAACTAAGAGTACCTACTGTGGAGTAGAGAGACAGCTCATGATTGTAGCATGATGTCGTTTATCCACTGCCACCAGTGTAACTTAAGGCAGCAGGAATTTAGTGTTATTCATGTCATTTTATATTTCTCAAGACTTCTTTGTTTATGCTTCTTTGAAATTTTACGACATATTATTTTGTTATGTTTAAAATAGTTGTTTATTCTGTGTTATTCATTTGGTTAAGAGTTTGAATATGAATGGCAAGAGAGCTTAACCTGTTGTGTTCTTATTGCAGAAAGCATTACAATAAAGATAAATTCCTGCCAAATCATCTATTTATGTACGGTAAATCCTGAATTGGAATGAGTTTGTTCGAGTGTTTTTATAATATTTTACATGTTAATTACTTTAACACTTTAAATTTTGAAGGAAAAAGATGTTTTGTATTTATAGCTATAATGTTCTAATATGCATTGATATAATTATATTCATATTATTACAGGTTGGTAATATTTATTTGATGTACAGAGTACATGTCATCAGTATTTCAGAAGAATGGCAGCTCTTAGGGGGTGTTGCTCAAAAGTTGCAATTGATCGCAAGTTGCAGTTGATCGGAATGCGCCAATCAAAATCGTTGTTTCATGCGCGTCTTGTTAAATGCGCATACCGGGCGTGAATGAAAATGCGCGTTACAATTTCCAAAGTTGCAGTTGATTTGCAGTTGATTTTGAGCAACACCCCATTAGAAGAATAAGTAGAGTTTCTTTTGACAACATTAGCATCTGTCTTATCTCTCCTATCCAGCGGGCCCAGTACTAAGCTACATGTACTCAACAAAGTAGAGGGTGGTCAGAGGGTTATCGGAATTGTTGCCAGGACCGATGAGCGTCCTGATGAAACTCTTGATGCGTCACGCCCTCGCCTGGGGACGATGGGAGAGTACACAATACAGAGCCCAAGGCAGAATCGACGNGTCAACATAAGTCAACTTGAGGGAGGTTGGTGCTCTGCTTGTTATACATTTACAATTATTTAAAGACACTGTCACATATTAAAATTTTGTCCTTAAAAAATTCTCAAATCAAGCTATGTGACCTTTGTTTTCAGATTGATGAAAAAACAAAGAATGCATAAAAGAAGTAAATTATACAGGCACTATCTAGATATCTATGAACGTTGAATAAAGTGTTCACTGTCGCTTTATTACTGCTTAGTGTGCCTATGTATGTGAAATTTTTAATTTCACTGTTTTTAAAGCACTACGTTGATTTTGAAGCCTGATATTTTCACAGCTTAGTTTGTGTACACAATCAATCATTTAGGTAACATTTAGAATCTGGCAATTGAGAATTTCTTATACAAACGCAAATCTGAATAATGTCTTAAATCTGATGCCCCTTCATAAGAATCTCTCTGTTATCCTGATCAGTCCATTTGATGTTTATTTTACTCAAATAATTTCTTCAAAATGAAAGATAACATTTGTAGTCATAATTCTTCCACAAGCTCATGTGGACTATATCTCATTCCTAACCTTGTTAACATACATTCACATGCAATTTTGTACAGTTAAATCTGCTCTAGCGACCACCTTTGTATAAAGACCACCTGTCCATAAAGACCACCTTTCTGGTCTCCCTTGGAAGCAATTTACCTGTTAATGAACCTGTCTCTAGAGACCACCTGCTCTTAAAGACCATCCTTTGGATGGTCTTTATAGACAGGTTTGACTGTATAATGATATGGATTCAGACATTCAAATACCTCAATCTTTTTATTGACATTTATTGTTGTGAAATGATACATAACATTTCAATAGTTCTTCTTCCTATCTGCAGAGAAACATTAAGTCCAAGAGGGTATTGCAAGAAATTGGCAATGAATTTCAGTTCTACTGTAAATCATTTGCAGCTTGAATTGTACGTTTTCATTTGCCCATGATATTCACTTTTAGCAAAAATGCATAAAACAATAATTTCGATTGGCACGTGCATACAACTCCAACTTACAATTTTCTCACAACACCTCCCTAGTTGAATCTTGAACCTAATCTTGTCACTAATTTTCACAAATTTAATCATTTTTTCAGACTTCTCAACGATGTCAGCGGACAGTGTACTGTGTAAAGCTTGGGAGTGGAGAGAAGGCAGACTCTTTGCCTATGAGCTCATCATGAAGTTCCTCATTGTGAATCACATCCACTACCTGTTCCCAACGTTTGCCATGCCTCAAATGAAGTTCAACGGAGCGGCATCTACTGATGAGTCCATCATTCCAAGGTAGCATTATGAGAAATAAGGGCTCGTAGCATAGCAGACTAAGGGGGTGTTGCTCAAAGGTTACAATTGATCCTAAGTTACAGTTGATCGGTACGCGCCAATCAAAATCGTTGTCCCATGCGCGTCTTGTTAAATGCGCACACCACGCGCGAATGACAATGCGCGTTACAATTTGCGAAGTTGCAGTTGATTTTGAGCAACACCCCCTAAGAAAACTATTGACTTTCATTTAAAAATTCACTATGCCTTTTATAGATAAAAGAAGTATCATTTACTGATTTTTAATGATCTGTGGATTTGATTTAATTTCAAGATCTGTTCTAAATGTGCAGCATTGGGAATTTCCTATCTCTTCTGGACCACTTGTGTAAGGTTGAATCAGATTTTTCATAAATTTTTATTTTCTGTCATAAATTTTGGAGAAATAGACAACTTCTCATTATACTCCCCAATAACATTTTGTTACAGTTGTTTCTCATTCTTAGGTCTGCCATGGAGTGTCAGATTGATGCAAACTTTTTCATGCAGGTCCAGCTTCTTGTAAAGAACAAAATTGCATTAGTAATACATGGACGCTGAACAGAGCCATCACAAAATTTCCTGAAAGGGGGGGGGGGGGGGGGGTAAGCATTATGCTCCCCTTCCATGTCTTTAGTGGGTTAACTGGAAACATTCTTATTCATTCTTACAGCCACAAAGCAAACAAAGTTCCGCAAGGGAAGCCACCAGTTCAGAAGAGTTTGAACCATGGAGGTGTGACGCTTAGACAGGCATGGTTGAAGGAGGGAGGAGGGGGTCGGTCATAATGCCCCCTTCCCAATCTTAAGAGGATCAATTTAGAATATTCTTTATTTATTCTTACAGCCACAAAGCTAACAAGGTTCCCAAAGGCAAGCCACCAGTCCAGAAGAGTTTGAGCCATGGAGGTGTTATGCTTAGACACGGGTGGTTAAAGNGTCTTATGTAGATTAAATTAAAACATTTTTATTCATTCTCATAGCCACAAAGCTAACAAATTTCCCCAAGGCAAGCCACCAGTCCAGAAGAGTTTGAGCCATGGAGGTGTTGCGCCTAGACGGGCTTGGTTGAGGGGAGGGGGATGGGCATAATGCCCCCTTCTCGTCTTATGTAGGTTAAATTAAAACATTTTTATTTATTCTTTCAGCCATAAAGCTAACAAAGTTCCCCAAGGCAAGCCGCCAGTCCAGAAGAGTTTAAGTCATGGAGGTGTTACTCTTAGACAGGCTTGGTTGAAGAAACCATCGGGACATGTAAGTATTCCCAGACATCATTAAGGAACCCATTGATATGAGTAATCATATATGGTTAGGCCCAGTAAACGTTTGGTTACGCTCTAATGACCAACCCGCTGAAAATGGCCCTATTTGTATTTTTCAAAATTTCTTCTATTTTATTGAAGTATTTTTTTTTCATTTTCACTCAAATTGAACATATCCCTGTAGATGATAGGTATGCAAAATATCACCTAAAAAGTAATTTTCAGATTTTCTTTACCCTTTCATTCCCTTGAACGTTTTCTATTTCTGATTTGTTACGTCAAAGAAATAAAATAATGAATTAAAAAAAGCACATTTTAATGACTGCTATCTTTTAAAAATGCATTTGGAGGGCAACAAATTTTTTTCTTCATAATTTGAAATTTAATCCTCTACACTTGTTTGCTTGAATCTGCTGATGTCAAAACAATGTAGTGAATAAGCTTTCAATTTTACAGTGCCATTTATTCTGAATTTTTGAAATATTCAACACAAACCTAAACACAAGCATTCAAGAACAATGCACAATGTAATGTAGATTTACAAACCAGGCAGGGAACTATTAGCTTTTTATCGAGTCAGTTGTTTAACATCTGGCTCACCGGGATGACAACATGCAACGGATATTAAAGTCCATAATACATGATCACTAATGTTGCTATCATTCTCTGATGTTTGTTTGTTTTCCGCCTCTCCTCAGAGTGAGAATTCTTCAACGGATGATTCCAGTCTTCATGGTCGTGATGCAGTGTTTGGCAAGCCGCCTACCCCNATTTTTTTCTTCATAATTTGAAATTTAATCCTCTACACTTGTTTGCTTGAATCTGCTGATGTCAAAACAATGTAGTGAATAAGCTTTCAATTTTACAGTGCCATTTATTCTGAATTTTTGAAATATTCAACACAAACCTAAACACAAGCATTCAAGAACAATGCACAATGTAATGTAGATTTACAAACCAGGCAGGGAACTATTAGCTTTTTATCGAGTCAGTTGTTTAACATCTGGCTCACCGGGATGACAACATGCAACGGATATTAAAGTCCATAATACATGATCACTAATGTTGCTATCATTCTCTGATGTTTGTTTGTTTTCCGCCTCTCCTCAGAGTGAGAATTCTTCAACGGATGATTCCAGTCTTCATGGTCGTGATGCAGTGTTTGGCAAGCCCCCTACCCCACCCCTGCCGATGTCTCCTCCAATCTCACCACCTGTACACAAGGGGTCACCTGATGAGGTAATTTAACCCTATCGCCACCAGGGGTCATTCTGCCCCCCCCCCCCCCCCCTTTCCTTAAAGATTCACAGCGCCATACCGCCAATTTTTTTTTGCGCTCTGGGCAATTGTGACGTTATTTTTAAAATTTTCAAGCAACTGAGACCGAATTTTTGACAACCGGATACATAACTGACAACTATTAGTAATTTGTACTAGTAATCATTACACATTTTTGCCTCAGATTTGTCAAGTTTTGTGTTAAACCTGGTACAGATTACTAATTTTTCCAACGTGAGTACCATGCACTTCAATGTAAAATTTGTAAAGATTACTAATTTGTTCCAGAATTATTACTGATTGCTACTGGCTCATGTTGGCAGCTATGCAGATATGCAGTCTTGATGCTATGTATGTTTGAAAATCATCTCCCTAAACAGCCTAGTAGAATTAGGATTAAATACACATATGCAGAGATGCCAACCATTCCAAAATATGCATGAAGTGTATTTGCATACAAATTTAGGGCTTTCATTACAAGTGAAGGCTGAGAGTATTGAGATTATTGGTGTTATATTTGTTCTTACATTTTTTCAGCTGTTGCGTTATTCACATTTTGATATTCACGTCATGCCTTATTCTGGAACAGTTGGCACATGGAACAATGATTTTGATTTGTGCATGCTGATTAATTGAATTTTTTCTACAAGTTGGAATGAGATAGCACATAGAATGCTGAAGGTGTTCATTGCCTTTATAACATGGCCTGTATTCTGATGCCAGGTTTAACTTAAACTAGAGTTTAAATATGTGGTTTAAGTATGGGTAGCCAAAAGAGGCTTGAATCTATAACAGTCAATGTTTAACTTGGCACTCATAGTATTTAAAACTGTCTCGGAATAAAAACTTCAATAGTTTTCTACATTATTAGAGCATGGGAAAAGAGAGCAGTTAACATAAGAATTATACATTGTAAATAAAGTTTGGCCCTTTTGGCTACCCATACTTAAACCACAGATTTAGACCAGGGTTAACTTAAACCTCGCTATTGGAATACGGGCCATGATGTCTAAGGCTTTTGCTTTTTCATTGTTTTCTTGTTTTAGAAGCTTTTGAGGGCAGGAAGTGAAAGGAGGAAAAAAGGCCTGGAGAGCAAGAGGTATGGAATTTTAATCAGACTTCTCCCATCAGAAAGAAATGAATTAATCATACAATATCAGCTTAATTTGTTGTTTTAGGCAACTCGAGGCACATATTTACCATTTACCATTGTAGAAGAGCTTCACAACATTGACTTCTACTTATAAGAAGCATCATAATGACCACTCCAGGGTGGTGTTTCACCAAGATAAGAAAGACTTTAAGAACAACTTTACGTTCAACTGGTATCCCTTCTTGCGCGTAATGGTACACACTATTATGCACATTCTGGGCAAGAACTGATACCAATCAAACTTAAAGTTGTGCGTAACTTTAAGAACGACTTGGTGAAACACCTCGCAGGGAGCTTATCTTTGTTGGAATAAGCTGTACTATATTTTTCTAAGTAGTAGTCAAGTTCATATTCCTTTTTCCTATATTAAAGCTGCAGTAGATAAATCCATAATGCTAGTGCAATTCAAACTATTCAAATTATCGGTACGATGATTCTTAGTTTAGAGCGAGCTTTCAAATGTGTACTTAAAAAAGATTTTGAATTCTTTAGAAAATATGGGTGGCTGTAGGGCGGGATAGGGTGAGAACTATTCCCATTCAGAAATTTTACTTTGAAAACAAAACTCATTGTAAACAACTATATAATCTGACAATATACAGATGATGGAATTCGATAAGAAGCAAGTTCATGTGCTATCTATATATAATATTGGTTTTTTTATATTTCTATTGCTTGGGATTATTTGAATTATATTGGAAGCATATTCACTTTTTGAAGCGTAAGTTTGGGCTGCCATAGATGTATATTAAACAGCTATACAAATTATGTCTGAAACCGTCCGAAAAATCCGATCAGGGCTTGAACCTTCCCTTTGTGGTATACCAAGATCCCGACATCTATCAGGTTGTTACAATAGAGATTTAAAGTCTGTAATCGGTTTGTCTGAAAATATTGGTTAGTTTCCAGCCAAGTTCTGCCTCAAAGTCTTTGTAAACCCTTGAAAATGCATTTATTTAGAATTTATTAAAACTTCTTTCAATGTAAACCCACCATATTCAAGCTTAGTGTACTGCCGATGATTTAACTTTTAGGTACAACTGTATATCGGTGTTGTAAGCAAGGATGGTTAACTATCAATTATGTTTTCTCATTTAGTTTTAGCCATTGTATTCAAGAAAATAATGGTACAGAGCGGAATGTTTGACTCTAATATGAACAAGAGAAGTTAATATCGGCAATGCAATAAGTTTTTTCCCATCTTCCCCTAAAAAATTTGATGATATGATTGCTATTTTGCCAGACATCAATGTCAAGCCATTTCCGCCCCTTCTTCCAAACCGCTGGCAACTCTCTACTCCAGGAGAATGTTGAAGAGGTAACAGCATGATCAACAAAAATTAACAGAGTGTTTTTTTTTTATTTGATTAGCAAACAGAATATTCAAACTAATTCCTTTCAAAGAAACACACAATACGCTAATATACACTTTTGAGCTGTCATTTTCCATAAAAAGAAGCCTTAACCCTCATCATTGTTAGTTTGAGAAGTCTTTTTAGGGGTATTCGGTCGCCATTGGAGGCAGGGGAAATTCAGCCCCCTCTCATATGCTAAATGCTAAAGAGGTAACACCATGACGGACAAAGATTAACAGAGTGTTCTTTTTCTTTAATTTGAGTAGCAAACAGAATCTTCAAACTAATCCCTTTTCGAGGAGCATAAAATACGCTTTTTTTACATC
>BQKZ01002839.1:24070-61106 GCA_036244855.1 Temnopleurus reevesii | reverse complement strand
GGGTAAATTTCTTGCTGAAGGAAATTAGCGCCCTGGGTGAGATTCGAACCACCGACCCTCTAGTTAAGAGGCGAGAGTCCAAACTACGACACCACGACACTACACCACAATTATAGAAATAATTGTCCAAATAACAATAGATTTTACATTCATAAAAATTATGATAGCACATACACGACTTTATTCATATCTAATTCTTTGTTGGTTTCTCCTATTCATCTCCAGTTGGAAAAATTTTGAAACTATTCATCCCCAAAATAGTAATAATAATAATAATGAACAGCTTTTATATAGCGCTTATCAACTCTTCATGAGAATTCCCTAAGCGCTCTACAATTGCAGCATTATTACCCTGGCTTTAGCCCGGCAGCCACCATGCAGCGCACTTGACGTTTCAATCAAGGAGTAAATATTCCTATCAGGTACCCATTCACCTCACCTGGCTTGAGTGCAGCACAATGTGGATGAATTTCTTGCTGTAGGAAATTAACGCCCTGGGTGGGACTCGAACCTACGACCCTCTAGTTGAAAGCCGAGAGTCATGACCACTACACCATAGCGCCTCCACATTACTGGAGGTGATAATGATGTTCAAAATAATTACAGGAAGGAATGAAATGCAAATACAGCTATCAGGGTCGTTATTCATGACCCTCGTTTATTTCTATGCCATCTATATTGTTGTCTCTAACTTTTATACTGATGATGGGGCACGCAACGCACGTTTTATTGCATATGGGCCAATAGAAGGCATTAATGCATTCTAGTTCGCACTAATGGTGGCCTAAAATAATCTGATCGCTTTGTTTTTTCAAACAGTTTTTACTATCTAGCTTGGCACTAATGTGCTTTCTTAATGTTCCCATTTATACCTCTTGGAATATCGTTAGGCAAGGTCATTTATAGCTGGGTTTCTGCCAAGTTCATGAGAATACGTCATAAAGCACTGTGAGCGGAAGGGACAATGGAACTTGACAAAGTAAACAGCTTCAAATTCAAACCTTCACAATAGGGTCATGATCACAAAAGAGGATAACATTCCAATTTATTTACTAAATATTGAATTGAATTGAATTGAATTTTATTTCCTTTTTCATATACATAATCAATACAAAATAACATGACAAGTGAAAAAATTAAAGGATGCGAGTACCCTGGAAGCATAGCTTGTGTTGGGATCGCCTTAACAACAAACAAAGTGAAACAAAATTTGGCACCTATGCAACATTTCTCCACAGAATAAGAGGGAAGGAGATTTCTTTTGGATGCATCTAGCTCTTGTGGATGCTTCAGTGGATGTTGTTTACTTTGTCCAAATCATTTCCCCTTCTGCTCATAGTGCAGTTTTGCAGTTCATACCTCTGGTTTACATCAGACACTACTAGGTGAAGTTAATGGATGGGGATTTCATGTATTTATCCCAAGAGCTTTTGCCAATTTTGCAGCCTCATACTCTGTATGGCTTTTGCTAAGACAACAGCAGGTGGCCACAAGTATTTGTCTATAGGATTTGGAATATCATTTGCCTTGAATTAAAGATTTGGAATATCATATGCCTTAAATAAAATTCCAGAAAAGAATTGCAAAAAATGTTTCCCGCATAAAAGTATGAAAATTTTTTTTGCAAGAGTGTGCTATCAACAGGTGAAAATGAATTTGTGTGCAATGTGGCATTAGGATTCACAGGGATTGCAACATGACTATCGCGGATAGGGAGGTGCAAGGTAAACATGCTGAAGTGGTGCTACACTGATAGCTCTGCAGAATGTGAGTGTGAACACCTGTTCATTTAATAAATTGGGGAACTATTTTTCATGATCATGAAGTCATTGTGAAGGATCAAATGAAATTGTTTGCTTAATAGCCCAATTCCTTTGGCCCTTCTCCTTACAGTACAGATCACAAAGTGGGGCAAAAAGGGACATAGGGGTGAACAGGAATAAAACTTAGTTTCCACTACATTTTGTGTGGAAAGTTACACTGAAATCTTTAGCCTCTATGAGGGTGTTGTTCAAAAGTTGCAATCGTAATGCGCCAATCTAAATCATTGCTTCATGCGTGACTTGAGCAAATGGAAGTGTGCGTAATAACTTGAAACTGATTTTCAGTTGATTTGTGATCAATTGCAACTTTGTAGCCATGCTCCCTTTGTCTAACTTGCCAGAACTTCAGAAATTCTTCCCAAATTACTTCATCCCCGCATAACACATAACAATAATTGCTGTCATTTGGGAAATAATGATTTAGAATACATGAAATGCGTATAAACCTTGTCAAATTAATTCTTCATACCATATTCCATAAGTTTATCAATGAATTTCTTTTGATTTTTCCCTCTAAATGAAAAGGAGAAAAAAATCAGGTTGGGCCAATTTCAGAAGGTGAGGGAGTGGAGGGCAACCAAAGAATTTTTTTTAGGCGTTACTGTTTGCCCAATGTTACAGTACTGTACCTGTGGATGTGATGAGATTGTATGGAGCCTAAACATGTGTCGCATGTAGATCTCACGAAACACAAAGTAAAGGTCTGCGGGTTGGTCGTAGACAAAACACAGCGGAGCGACTGCAACAAAAGAGAGAGAGACATCAAAATAATATTGCGCTTTGAAACACCTGTATAAAGCGCCTTATAAATGTAATTATTATTATTATTATTATTATTCCAGTATAAAAAATTTCCCATTTGTTTTTACACAAAATTGTGGATGTGATGTTATTGTAAGGAGCCTATACAGGTGTCGCATGTAGATCTCACGAAACACAAAGCAAAGGTCTGCGGGCTGGTCGTAGACAAAACACAGTGGAGCAACTGAAAAAAAAAAGAGAGAGACATCAAAAGCGATATCTAAATTAATATTCCAGTAAAGATTTCCCATTTGTTTTTACTCAAAATTGTGGATGTGATGTTATTGTATGGAGCCTAATCAGGTGTCGCATGTAGATCTCTTGGCTGGTCGTAGACAAAACACAGCGGAGCGACACTGCAAAAAAAGAAAGACATCAAACTAATTGCTTGAAGGATGAAAAGTGGATGAAAAGTGATATTTATATGAAAAATTATGTTTATATAGAAAGTTCTGAAAAGGTTTCCCATTCATTTGTACCGCAAACTGGGAAATTGATTGATTTTAAGCCTGCATTGTATTACATGTAATGTTACATATCTTTTGAACCGCGTCTCCGGTTTCACAATAGCGTTAAAAGTTGAGTCACAGAGGAAAGGAAAAAGCTACAAATCTCCCTATCGCATATAGCCGATATCACCCGATATCACCTTGTGATATCGATATCACGCACTTTGGCTTTGGCATGCTCACTTCCGGGATCATCTTGATTTCACTGTATACTATCTACGAAATTTCAATCTATGTGTATTTAGCGTAATTTCTTCATTTTGCGTCGGAAGCCCAGCAGTGGGCCGCTTCGCAAAAGAAACCTATATAACAAATAAATGCAGATATGAAAGAAATATATATAAAATGATGCTTTTATTCGCAAAAATCGATGAAAAAATATGACACTACAAGCCGCTGACGAAGTTCACCGTAGAAAGCCTATAGACTTTTGAAAACGTGTGAATGTTACCGTAAGTATCTGTGCCAAAATAATTAGTGCGCTGCAGGCGTTCAGATTCGGAGAGCTATATGCGATAGGGAGAATTACAGATCCCAAAGGAGAATGATAGCAAGGATCTAGTGGCTCAGTATGTGTTTGAACAGTTGCGATAATATGCAGGGCGCTACTAACCCACTTGCCCGCATACCCGGGGCAACAAAATGAAGCTGTCCGTCAAGTAAATAAAATTATCACTTGCCCAAAAGGGCCAGTAGCAGCCTTTTCTAATTTTCATCTACATGTACAAATTGGCATAGGCCATCAATTTGGGGCAAAGGAAATTTTGTTCAGGCAAGTGATTTGAAAACTTGGTGAAACAAATTCTTGTAGCACCCTGATATGTACACTTGTAGACACACTACAAAAGCAAGAGGTGGTGTATCTTTAAAAAAGGAATGAGGGGGGAGGAGGGAATTACAATGTGAGGAATGGGGAAGTATGTCTAAGGGGGTGTTGTTCAAAAGTTGCAATTGATCGCAAGTTGCTGTTGATCGGAACGTGCCAATCAAAATCATTGTTTCATGCGCATCTTGTTAAATGCGCATACCGTGCACGAATGAAAATGCGCTAAACAATTTGCAAAGTTAGAGTTGTTTTTGAACAACACCCACTGAATCTCATTGGTATAGATTTTAAAGAAAATTAATCAAAACTTGGACTTCATCACTACATGAAATGAAAAACATCTTACAGAAAATGACAAACAACAAACAATTGGATGAATGTTTAATTGTTGTTGATTCACCATTCATTTCATTGCCTTTTTATTGTATGGTTCAAATGAAATGAAATCAGTGAAATCTTGAATCTTGAATCTTGGGTATTTACAAAAACTTGGAGACATACTGAGAAGAAAAAAGTGGTTGATCTTTAAAAAAAATAGAGGGGGGGGGGGTTGTCTGAATCGCAATAGCAAAGAATAAGAAAATCTTATCAAAACTATATAAAAAAAATGAAATGAAAAATATCTTACAGAAAATAAATGGCATAGAAGCTTATAAAAACAAATGCATTTCAATATAATACCTAATCCCATAAAAACACAAATTGTGTACGTATCTTCAAGATTGTAAAACTAACTTCATATCTTTCAAAAGATTTGGCGTGCACAAAGACGCATAAGCTTACTCACTCTGATATCAAAGATTCATAGAAAACGTGGGAGAGCTGATTGGATTTCTGAAATAATCCTCTGATATTTCAAAGTTTCTTTTTAAAAATGATGGAAATATTTTCATAAAAATGCATTAGGTTAAGAGTTGATCTTTATGATATATGGCTTATCAGGCATACATGTATGTCAAAAGGGATGTTCACACTACGAAATTAAAATGATTTGGATCGCCATCACACTAGAGAGGTGATTCAAAATGCAATCCAAATTCGGAGCTTTGAAGGACTGACAGAAGCATACTGCGTATGTCCAAACTGGAAAATTAAGGGAATCATATTTAACAAAATGATGATGATGATGATTATGGCCACTTGCATAATGCCGGCCTCGCCTCAGCTGGGCGCTCATGGCGCTCAATTACTCAAAATAATGTCTCACAAATTTTAATGTCCCAGTCAGTGTTTTGATTAATCTTTCAGTCCACGAATTCCCAGTCGTAGTATGATATGGTTATTCTTGTATGACAAATAACGCAAAACTATATGATGAAATCTAAGAGTCAGCAATCCTTAAATAAAAAAATTACTACACAGAAGTACCCGCACAGCGGAATTCAATTACATCAATTTTCAAATCACCTGACCGTTCGTACTATGGTGGGCGGGGTGATACATCTGAATAGTCACACTCCGAAATGTGATTTGGTTCGTGACCCATATCACCAGAAAATCATGTCCGCACTATGAATTAGGGTGATCCTGACATTGATGTTTGAACATCGATGTCAGGATCGCTGTTATGAGCCGGAGTGCGAACGCCCCCGAGAGACTCTATTGAATATGTCTTGATTACATTTCTTGTCTACTTACTCCATTTGTGCAAAATCCATGTATTTCATTTTTTTTTGCAATCATTTCCTCCCAATCGTCCATCGCTTTTTTGTTTCAAACATTTCTTTTTTAATTATTGAGTTTTAAGTCTATATTCTAAGCACAACACATTCTTTTTTCTTTCTTCAATGAATGCATGGACTAAAATTGATGGGGAGTGAGAACGATTGCTTTCTTAATGCTCCCCTTAAATGCTTTTGGGGGAATGATTTATAGAGCCCCTTGTAATCCCACTCTTTCTCTATGGAGACCCAATTTAGGTCCCCTAAATTTCTCATTGAGAGCCCCTAGGAGAGTTATTGTTTAATAGCTCCCTGCAAATTATCAAGTTCAGTCCCTATGGATGTTGCATAACTTTTTAATGGGGAGTGACTTGAAACAAAATTTGCAGGGTATGTTCATCCGCTACCTGGCTGGTCTGTGTGTAAAAAATAAGCCTGATCCAAATTGTTACGCATGAATTAACACTAATAAGAGTAAAATATAAATAATTCTGTAAAGTCACGTAAAATTCAGTAAATTTGCTAAAATTGTGTATGTTAAATTATTGGCTATTTCTGTACCAGTCATATGAACAAGTGTGATTTACAATGCCATAAAGTGAGAGTTTCTCAATAAATCTTGGAGGCTAATAATACACCTTTATGGCTCATACCTGATCGGTAGATGACTTACAGTGCTATCGTTTCCACTGTAGAATGGAAAACCTAACCTGGAATCTGATTTACTGCGCCACCATGTTGCCATGGTAACATATAACTATGCCAGAGCATCTACACTCCAGTTGCTAAAACCAAATAAACAGGGCTCTGATTATGAAGGCTTTCTGATTTAAGTCCCTTAAGATTTGAAAGAAAGGCAAAAAATATTCGCAGAAGATAGCTAATAAAAATGTGAACAATTATTGTAAATTAAAACAAGTCTAAGGGGCTGTTACAGGAATGGTGCTATCAATTTAGCATTTCTAATATATTAGTTCACTAGTTGATACCAATTGGCATACCTTAACACAAAGGTTGTTCTTGACATCCCAAAGCTTGTCCAAGGCTTGTCCGACATATATTTACAAAAAAATCACCAGAAATACAAAAACAATTCTACACAAAATCTGACCATTGTCATGTTGTGTTATCATTTGTTGTATGATGCAGGGATTTTCTTTATCATAATCACTTAAATCCATGAATTGGCAACACATTTATAGATGATTTAAAATAACTCTTTTCCATGCAGATTGGCAAATTTTAATACTTTTTGACACACTTTGACAGTGAAAAGTCACTTTTATAGATGATTTAAAATAACTCTTTTCCATGCAGATAGGGAAATTTTAAAAGTTTTGACACACTTTGACAGTACAAAGTCACTTTGGTAATATATTTAATTTTGGTAATTGAAGTAATGCAAATAGAGAAGTAAAACTTCATTTGTTTCAAAATTGGGAAATAAATTTTGTGTGAATTCCATTAATATCAAAAGTTATAAACATCCACTGTACATGGTATTAGCCATTTCAATAATTACATAAATGGTGTTGTAGAGAACAGAATTTCCTTTTGCTTTTAAGAGCAAAAGAGAAGTAAATATTACTTTGTTGCAAATTTGAGAAATAATTTCTGTCTCAATTCAATAAACATCAAAACGTTAAAACACTGCCACTGTACATACTATTGGACATTTCAATTTTTACATGAATGGTGTTGTAGAGATTAGAATGTCACTTTGCTTTTAAAAAAAAATGAAGAAAACTGAGCTGGGAGTGACCAAGTTTACATCAAACGCCCAACTCATGGTGTATGACAAACATTATCTCTGGTATTTAATGGTACACCAAATCCCCAACTTTCACATCTGTTTGTTTAAAAAAAGAGAAAAAATATAAGCTTTGCGTGGAATATTCAAATAAGGCGCCATAGGATTTATCGCCCACGGCTCGGATGAGGTAAATAAATGAAAGGATTTCTTCAACATTATCATAATCTCTGCGCTGCTAACTCGCTAAATGCCATCCTCTAAATCACATCGATGCATCAACTCCTATATCTCATGAATATCTAGCTTACTGGGACGAATAATGAATATCTTGATTATCAATTTCAACTGGTAAGAATATGAAAAGAATAAAAAGCAATCGTTTCGATAGTGGCATATCTTCATCTGAAAGAAAGTATAGCATTTGCAAAAAGGTTAAAATTAATTATTTGGTTGTCCGATTGCCATTTTTTAGAAACACTGGCAGTCTGTGGGAGGAAGTTTTTTTAACCCATAAACTGCGGCTGGTCACTTTTGTGGCCCGAGAACTTGAAACTGCCATACCAACAGTCTGTGTGCATAACAAAAGAATAAAGAACTATTGTGCATGAACCACTTTCTCAAACATCCATTTCATACTAGTTGTCAATGGTCATTTATGACTCTGGGCTGAAAAGAATTCTTCCAAACTTCAGTAGCATTACACAATGCACTGATATGTTAGGGCCTGTGTCAAATTCTTTCCTAGCTCATTATTGATATACACAGATCTTTAGTACAGGGCTTTGATTTTCACTTTGATTGGACTCCTAATTACATATTCAAAGCATTGTTTTAGGAAAGATCATTTACTAAAAACTGTAATACCTTTTGCCATGATATTATACATTATTTGAGAGTAATAATAATAATAATAATAATTTATGCTTATATAGCGCATAATACAAGGGTCTCTATGCGCTTAGTTGTGTAAATTCCAGCATCATACCACTAACATTAATAACATGAATAAAGGTCAAAGTTACCTATGTTTTGTGTGGAATATATTTCATCAAGAAAAGTGTTCAGCAGTTTATGGGTTAATCCTTCCATTTTCAACACATTTGGTATGAAAAAAAACAAGACTTAGATGGGAGGCAAAAACTAAAAAACTATGGATTTTTTTTTAAGGTTGTGCATAGTTGTTTATGATATTACTGTGATTTTCAAATTGCACAGAAAAGCTAGTGAAAAGTCCATAGAAGTGGTGGTGGTAGTAGTAGCAGAAGTAGTAACTGTAGTATTAAATCCCAGTATTTTAGTATTAAGGTTAGTAGACGTAATTAAGTGGTAATGGTAGTAGATGTAGTTAAGTGGTAAGTAGCAGTTATTTGTACTAGTAGTAGTAGACTTAGTAATAAAAGTAGTCACAGTCCTATTAGTTGTGGTAGTAATTGTAAAAGTAGCAGTTGTAGAACGAGTTGTAGAAGTAGTAGTCGCTGTCATCATCATCGTACTAGTAGTATGAAAGTGACTTAGTGACAGTAGTTGGTGAAATAGTAGTAAGTAAATTTGCAGTGCTACTGGTGCAAAACAGACTTGTACAATAAATATTGATGCTCTTTTAACACGATAAAAACTATTCCCGAAAAGTTAACTAGAACGCAGACAATAGGTCCGTACACCGTGTATTCAACTGTGCGGACGCAACAATGACAAGTCCGTACCGAATTCAATAGCATTACAAAGGAGCATTGAAATTGCGTTCGATTCAACTTTTCAAAAATACTTTATATCGTGTTTTTTCCTATTTTACCAATACTCATCACAACAAATACTTCTGGCTTTCATGTAATAATGTAACATTTTTAGAAACATTTGATAAAGAAAAAAGAAGAAAAAGAACACTGACACTCACCGAACATTGCAAATCCATGAAAGGGTATCACTCCATTGGGTGGGTACACCACAGAAAAATCATCTACACCCAACATTCCTGTAAAAAAGAAACAATCATAGACATTTGGAGAGAATATTGTTAACATCATATATATAAATATGTGATGTGAATGTAAAGTGTCATGAAAACACATTTTGAAACAACATGTTTGAGGCATGATGGTAATAATTGCAATATAAACAAAAGAAAAGATTGATGGAAAGATATGGAGAATGGATGTAAAACATGTTCTATGCGGAAACATTGACCACACGCGGACCAAAAAATGGACTTAAATATTTATAAAAAGAAAAATGCATAAAGAAGAGCAAGAGAGCGAGGAGGGGGCGGAGAAGGATTCGAGAGAGGGAGGGAGTGAGAGAGAAATTGAGAAGGAGGAATGGAGTGAGAGAGAGATGGAATGGGAGGAAGGGAGTGAGAGAGAAAGATATAGATGGAGAGAGAGGGAGAGAGAGAGAGGAAGAGAAGAATGTGTATGGTGAAGAAGAAATATCAACAGAGATAATAACATTTTCATTGAAGAATCTTATTAATAACTTTGAGGCAAGAGACAATCTTATAACAATTACTGAGCAGGCTTTCATCACATTTTTTAATTAGGATGAAAATGTTAGGTCGAGAATCAAAGCATTATTTCAACAAAATACTGTCTTCTTAATTGTGCATTTTCTCCATCAATCAAAGCATCAAGTACAAAGTGTACCAATAAAAATGTCACTGCAAACTGTCTACATTTAGGAATTTGTTTTATCAATATCCTTCAAGAGAATTTCGCATCTGAATTAATGAACTTTATTTCATCATCCCGTCGGTCAGGGGGGTGTTTCATCAAGATTTATTACAGCAACAAGGAGTCATTTTCCGACAGTTCCTATAGCAACTGTCAGCAAAAGTGCTTTGCATCCAATCACAATCAAGGACTTTGTCAGCGCTGACTAATTGTCTCTGCGACAAATCTTGATGAAACACCCCCCTGATCTCTTTATACGTATTCAAAACAGCCCTTAAAACCCATCTATTTAGGGATACCTTTGAGTAGATTGAAATTGTTATTTTACATGTACTATACTACTATTGTTTAATGTTATTATGATTGCTTGTTATGCGCAGTTGAGTATATCCCTATAGAAATTGCGCAATATAAATGTACAATTATTATTATTTACGTAGCTATGAAAGATCAAACTTATGACATGTTTTGTGTTGTCTAAGTTATTTCAACAACACTGTGAGCAGAAGAGACAAAATATGTGATAATGCCAAAATTCTCTAATTCTTCTCATTGCTCTTCTCCTCTCTTACCTTTTATATCTGTCAAACAGTTTCTTTTCCTTTATCCATCTCGTTTTATCCTTAAATTGTTTGTTTTCTTCAAATAATAATATGTGTTAATTTATTTTATTTATTCTTCTTTAAAGAGATAATTTTGTTTCATTTTGTTTCACTTTACTGTTGTAAAGGCGATCCCAACTCAAGCTGTGCTTTCAGGGTACTCGCCTCCTTTAATTTTTTTCAATTGCTATGTTATTTTGTATTAATTATGTATATGAAAAAGGAAATAAATTCAAATTCAATTTCATTCAAGCCTTTATAACAGCTTCATGAAAACAAAAAGTAGCTTCCTTTCCTACTCATTAAACAAGTGCAATACCTGGTCAACATTCCTCTGCAGAATGAAAGGGAAGGACCCTTCTTCTGTGTGAATCTACCTGGTCTGAATGTTTTGATGAAATGGTTTCCTCTATCCCTTCTGCTAACAATGTCCATATCGTCATTGTACTGAGATGATTTTTCAATTTACTTTCATTTTGTCCATAATTTTCATTGTTTTTCCTCATCCACTGTTTTAATCTGCACTTCAATCTTCTTTTTTTTTCATTCACATATCGAGTACTGGAAAACAGGGAAACAAATCTGAATAATTTTTTCAATGGAGGATAAAGGGGATACAGAGTGAGGCAATTTCGGTTCAGCTAACCCATACCATAAGTACAGGTCAGCTAGGTCATTTTCAGAGGGTCAGTCAGTCTTTGACATCCAAACATTTTCTGGGGGCCTTTCTTCGGACACTGCCTCACAAATAAAAGTCATAACTTTCACTTTCTCAACCGATTTTAATGAAATAAATCTCATTTATCTTCATTTAGTTTTACAAATACCCTTTAAAGAATATGCGTCAATTAATAACGTTAATATAACCAGTTTCCCAAAAACCTTTTTTTATTGTGACACTGTGTATATGGACACATCCATCTTCATTAGAACACAAGTGCTAATTGTGTTGTTTGCAGTATCAAAACATTTGATTTTATTCGTTGTGTCTACTAACGACTGCCATCTCTAATCACAGACTAATTAAAATCTGTTAACAGCCAAATTACACCAAAGTGTGTTAACAATGTACGGTAGAGATCAACACTATTACCAATGTTTCATGCAAGTTGACACAGGGTATCACATTGTAGTTATAATTAGAAGCATTGAAGTAATTTGAAAAAGAAAAATGTCAGTATGTTTGTATCCTAAATAAGACTGTAAATATTCTTTTCAGACAATTAATAAAAATCAATTTGAATCAATAAGAGCAGAATTTCTAATTCAAAGCTGCTATATTTTTTAGAGACAGAAAAGTACTATAGTCCTTCATTAGCTAGATACAAAATGAAAATTGTATAACTAATTAGGGCTTGCAATGACTTAAACAGTTTTAGATTGATGTTCATTGTACCTAAAGCTGTAACAAAATCATACGGTGAGATGTCATTCTCACACGCCGCTTCTATCTTATGGAATAGCTTCCCAAACTACCTCATAAATACTACACCATGTGAAAAATTCAGAAGTAACCTAAAACATATCTCTTCATAACCGTCTAATCTAGTGATAATCCCAGTTTCTCTGATGTCTTTCTCTTTTTCTATGTTTTGCTAAGCGCTTAGGACTTTGGCATGATTGTGTTACGTGCTATGTAAAAGTCTTTCATTATCATTATTATCAACATAATATGACTCTGAAAAAATTTGTGATGATTAATATACCTTAGATATTACAACAGAGTATTTTACACAACCCTTTCAGGAGATGCAGTTGAAAATTATTGCTTCAAGAGAAAAAGGAGAACAAAAATTCGAGCTATTCAATTGTTCAAAAGAAAATTAAACAATCATTTGTCAGCATAGATGCAAAATGGAAATAAACAATTATACAGCTCGGGTTGGCAGTAAAGGGCTAAATATAATGGGAAACAGGTAAAATTAGATATGGAATGATTACTGATACCAAAACTAAATGTCTCAATCACTCAATGACTTAATGTCTTTTGTCGATCACATCATTTGATATGAACACGCAAGTAAATTATTTAAAAGTAACACCAATGAAACACATTCAAAAATACATTTAAAACGTAAGAGAATAGTTCACAAAACCTTCGAAAGCGCGGCGGCTGAAAATTATTCCTTGAGGACAAGAAAGGGAACAAAAATGTAACAAATATCGGCAAGAAAGAATCACTTTCATAATACATGCAAATGAAAGGGGATGGCAACTGTCATTGGTGGTTTGTCATGATCGTTTTACATCACTTGACAGTTGCAATCTGACTTTGAAAATGGGCCGGAGCCGATTGGATTCTTTGGCCACAGTCACACTTTTGAAAATAATTATAATAAAATAATAATAACGAAATAATAATAATAAAATAATATTAATAAAATAATAATGATCAAATAATAATAATACAATAATAATAATAAAATATCGTTTTACATCACTTGAGAGTTGCAATCTGACTTTGAAAATGGGCCGGAGCATTGAATTCTTTGGCCTCAGTCACACTTTTGGGAAATTGAGAGTGAGGATACCAAATAATATTCTTTGCATTTTGAACAAAATCTAGAGCATATAAATCCCAATAAATGCAGCTTAAAGCAAAAAGAATCAGCAACAAATTCAACAATAATTAGAAAAATCAAATCAAGGCATTCATGCATACAGGCAGTCTGGCGCATGAGAGTGCGACTAGGGTTTTATTTCTTAATCCATTGACTACAGAATTCTGTAATTCACATAGACTTTGTGCATGGACTTTTGGTTTCGGTATTCTATTGTTTAATCTTTGGAATCCTTTCCTTAAAATAGAGTTTCTAAGTTTCATGAACGCATATCTTGACACAATTTTTATTTCTGTATTTTCACTTTACAGAGGATTGCAAATTTCCCAATTTTATTTAATCAATGTATATTATATGGAATACATTAGAAAGAAATAGAAAATGATAAGTTATTCATTTGCTTGCTATTTTTGTCTCGATTAATCAGAATTTTATATATTTCTTGATATGTTCGATTAATATTTTCTTATCTTTGATTTTACTTAATTATTGTATGCAAAATTGACATCATCTTTCAGCTCAATGCAATTTTTTCCATAAAATGTCCAGCTAACAAAGACAAAAAATGCCACGGAAATAAGAGTATAGTTACTCAACATACATGCTTTACCTGAAATATTGCAATCTAATTTTCTTGTCAAATAAAGATAGATCATTTCATATAGCAATTTGTACATGAACGACAATGCCGAAAATCAAATTTGAGTGGCAATAAATATCAGGGTTGTGTTTCACTAAAAATATGACAATAATATATACAATTTGTATGGCGCCAAATTCACTTTTTCCAAAATTGCTCAAGGCGCAACTGTGATGTTATGAAGATTGATAGATCAATTGATCTCTATATGCATTGATAATCATAATTGGACAGAAATCATGGCGGAGTTAAAGGAAAATAAAAAAAATCTTTCTTTTTAAGAAAACAAATTGTCTTCTCTTCTTCATTAAGGTAATTTTATCATTCATGAATATGCTTAGTTAGATATTTATTTCTATGGACCAGCGTCTCACATACACTGCTTCCTGCTGTTTTTCATTTTCGTTGTTTGACTTATTCTATGTCAAAGACATATCCGTATTTCTAAGTTTACAATTATTTTTTATTTGATGTATTGATGAATCATTATTTGGAAAATGAAATAAAACAAATCTTCAATTTTGAATCTTGAACTAACATGGAGTGGAATAATGGCAAACACACACAATGTTTATACAAGGGGTTCAAAGTCACTTACACATGACTTGGCATGGTTATACAATCAAACTTGAAGCAATCGACCTCAAACGTCGCTGCTTTGGTTTTCTAAATATCCGTTTTGATCAGTGAGGATTTAGCTTATCAAACATCGTTTGACAAAAATACTAGAAAAGATGTTAGCTGGTGGGAGATGATAAATGGAGTATTAGAAATAGAATGAACAAGTAACCTTGAACTTTCAAAGGTCTCGGATTTAGAGGGCGATAATACTTCACGATTCATTTTTCTATGTCATTTCGAACATCAGCAATGTATCCTCGGTGATGTAACTTACAACGACAGGGTATCTATCGCAGATACATGTTATTTTCTGGGAAAAGCAGATTGATTCAGTGTTTACAAATTCAATTCCGCTTTTTATAGTCAGGCGGAACTGGAGTTCAAGTAATCTGGGCTATTGTTTACATTTTCTTTTCAAGATTGAAGAGTGAAGTTCCAGGGGCGGTGTTGTGGAAGTTGTCGTATCTCAAAATATTATCTTTTCTTACTTATCTCGGTGTCCTAACTTTTGTTGTATCTCCCCTGTTGATAACTTAAGAACAACTTTACCTTTGATATAGATCTCTTATTGTGATAAGTGTACAACTTATAAGCCCCAAGTTAAACCCTTTTTTATAAACTTATACTCAATGCCTGAAATTGTTGCCAAATCTAAAAATGATTTACTGTAACTCTGATATACAACTATGTTAGGGTTGCAGAACTCTTTCTAAAGAGCTCCATAACACTGGTATTTTGACTGAGGATAAGTCTAGAATATTGGAATTGTCAACATAAACACATTCTGATAAACATACACTGAATGCAATTAATTGTTGCCAATCTAATAATGATTTACTTCTGATGTACAACTTTGCAGGTGTTGCAGGGCTCTTTCCCAAGTGCTCCAAAATGATGGCATGTTGAAAAAATTGAGTCTTTGATATTCTACAATCTTCAACATTGACAGATTCTGATATACTTATGGTCAATGCAGTGAATTGTTGCAAATTTGATAAAGATTTACCTCTGATATACGACTTTGCTGGGGTTGCGGAACTCTTTCTTAAGTGCTTAAAAACACTGTCTACAAAGACATGAAATTTTTAACATAAACACATTCTTTCTTATCAAATTTAAAGTGCTCAATGCAGTAAATTGCTGCCAATTCAATAAAGATTTACCTCTGATATAAGACTTTGCCGGGGTTGCGGAGCTCTTTCCAAAGTGTTTCAAGACGCTGGTATCTCGGGAAAAGATGAGTAAGACTTGATAGAGAAAGTCCTCAAATACAAAGTACTGATCATCGTTGGTGGCGGTCAGTTTAACATCCTGTATAGGAAAAAGCAGAAATGATGACTATTAATGAATATTCATCAGAGAAGGAATTAAACTGTGAATAATAAAAAAAACTGAATAAAGTGCTTCATTGCAATTTTATCCCTTTAAGAACATATATCATAAATAACACAGGTCTTGAATTATTTGTTCAAAATAATTACTTTGGCTTCAGCGATTATTCCACTTAGATGAGTTATCCAAATATCTATCAATCCGGCTGAAAGTTGTATTTTTTGTGCGATAGATTTAGAATCAATCTAATATACAGCCTCAACATCCAAGAGGGCAATGACTAACTTTGGTTTTTGCTTACTAATTTCTGCCTTTTTCCCTCCCTGTAATCTATTTTTTGTTTTTTTTGTTATATCACCCCAATATGTTTTTCACTGTTAGCATTCTGCAACTGTTCACTTTTCTCTTCCCTACCTCTTTCCTTTTTCTTCTTTCTTTCCCCCCCCCTTTCCGAGTTTTTTTTGTTGGTTTCCACACCCCATTGTCTTTACCTCTTTATCTACTTCTCCTTTCATTTTCATTCTATATTTTATAAACTCTTTTCTTGCATGGGTCACCTATGTTTACCTTTAGTCTTCTACTTGGCTTTCTCACCTCCCCTTCACCCCTCTCAACTTTCACACTTCTCTAATCCCTTCATTGTTTTGTCCCAAGCTCTCCTCCAAGCTGGTCACCTTTCTTTTGTTCAAGCATTGGAGTTCCTTCATTCGTCCCTCCTTGCTCTGTGATTGGTTGCCCTTCACATCCTGTTCTTTCTTTCTCTCCACCTCCCTGTTTTAGCTTTTTCTATTATACTTGTGTGTTCACTTCATTTCCTTGTCATTTTGCTTATGATTAAGATTCTGCTAGGATCGAAAGCTCAAGCTCTTTTTTTACTTCATTTTACTCCACAGCTCTCCATTATTGGATAAGAAGTTTCAGCAGTTCTCTTTATTTAATATGATTCTAATAAGCATTTATTAGAATTTTTTCTGGTTGAACCAGTGAGCTACTTGGGCATCTTGTTTAACACCTCCAGCAAGAAATATTTGCATCTGACATGTTTCCAGGAAGTTTTGACGTTGTCATCATGTGTCTCTTTCAACTTTACCACATACTTTTGGTCAACAAATAGTGTCTGTTTACATTAGGAGACTCGCATGAAAGTAAAATCTTATGACTCCCAATCAGACGATAAAAACTCTACGTAGCATCAAGGGAGGAGTACATCATGAAAACACATTTTTCTTTATACTTGAAAAAGGAGTGACAAATTAGCAGTCTCTATGATAAGACAGTGAAATGTCATTTTAGATATCATTGCTCCAATACTACCATATAAAACAATAAAAACATGGAGGCCCTGTGGTGTAGTATTTCTGATTCTTGCCTTTCAACCAGAGGGTCGTAGGTTCAAACCCACCCATGGCCTTTATTTCCTTCAGCAAGAAATTCATCCACATTGTGCTGCATTCAACCTTGGTGAGGTGAATGGGTACCTGGCAGGAATATTTATTCCTTAAAGCGAATATTGAGTACTTGCAAAGAACTTCAATTTGGAAAAATTAATGATTAAAATAATCTTATGTTACAAACAAAGCACAACGTGACTTGTGTAGACAAGGGAAAACTAATATGATAACCTCAAACCGGTTAAAAGCGAAATTATGTCATTCTCCACGTGCTCTGTCCACTGCAGCAAACACAGGGAGCAGCGCGTGGGACTGGTATAAAATCTGTCGGCCGGACATGGCCCAATTTTGACCCTTTATTTGCACATTTCTCTGCCATAATATTATACATTTTCTTGCAAAACACTTTGGCACATATTATTTATTCATAGTTCTGAACATGCTTCTCACATTTTGTGCGATTCTGTGAACATTTATTTTCTTTTTTTAACAAATACCAGAATATATCTTTAAAATGCCAACTGCCCTGGTAGCTAAAGCCAGGGTAATAATAATGCAATGAGTCTTGAACACTCAGCAGATTGGATACAAGCGCTATATTAATTGCATTTATCTATTTATCATCATTATAAAAACTATTGCATGGTCTATACAATTCTACCGAATAAATACATCTATGAAGCAAACCTACCTCATAAAATATGATCATAAGAGATGTTTTCGGCAACAAAAAAAATGCCTTTCCATTAAAAATATATTCTCAATTAGGGATCATTTTCGATAATGAATGCTTTCTTTTTACTTCTGGTTGTCGATAACCAATCCCGTACACAAATGTCACATATTGCAAATTAATGCTCTAATAATTACGGATGAATTCTCCCGTATCTTACAAGAACATATTTTGCATACAAATTTCAGGAGAAATAAAACATCAAAACAAATGTAACTCATAAAATTTCGAGTTATTATTCATTGCTTTACAAGACATGCAATTCCAATGGCTTAACTACAGGCACGCCAATCGTTCCCGAATATGCACGACATTCATATGAATTCAAGGCTTCCATCGGAAGTGAATACCCAAGAGTTTGCATTTTGTTGTCATGTGTTATTTCACTTTTGCTCAGTTTTTACATTATTCGTACTTTAACTGTTACTTCATGCATATTCTGGAACAGTTGGCATCTCTGTAACTAATCTATCTCTAGGATTATACACAACTTCATCTTTCTGGCGATGTTTTAAACAATAACTCATTACATTCTCTTGCTTTACAGACTGAGTACAAGTTTGTACGAGTATACTTGGGCAATTTTTCATGTTGCTCATAGCCACTATTATAAAGCAATAGCCCCTGAAAATATCACGCTTTTTCGTATTTGGAATACTTATTTCCAGTCGACACTTCAGCAACAAATAACATCCCTCAGATTACGACATTTGTGACATTTGCGACACAAGCAAACATGGATTGAACTTAATGCCTAATGTAAGCAAATGTATGCTTCCTAAATGAAAGAAAAGACATTTGAGCTGAAATAAACGTCCCTATCATTAAAAATGACGAAGTTACCTCAGAATTCTAAATTCAACCAGGAAAGCCATGATTTTGGATACATCTGAAGAAGATATTCCATTATATTGAGAGGCAAAATAAGGCCGAAAAACAAAACTGTTTCGTTGCCCAAGATCGAATGGCCGTACTATACCTTAACTTTTATTTGTCTTTTTTGCTGTTTGCTTTTCAAGAATCAAAGTAAAACTATATGAAAACATGGTAAATATAACCTGATATGCCACTTTCAGCAAAACTATGAACAAACATGAGAAATAAAACCTGAAAAGTCATCTTAGGACATTAGGGCTTTTTATTCCATTTTAAGTCTTATTTTCTACATGAAGTTTTGAATAAAAAAAATTGTTTGCCTCATTAGGACATCACATGGGTTCAGGTTCAAGTTCAGAATTATTTCAAAATCATTTTCATTGGGTTCTTTTATCTTACCTTGTAATAGAGATTGTCCACAAGAAGGTCATGCTGGAAAATATAATGCTTCAGCTGCTCATAGAAGAGTTTATCCTGTTAAAAAAGAGAACAAAACATAAATAAAATGATGGTAAATTTATGTGTTATCTTGATATAAAATACTTGTTTATATAAATGACATGAAAATATACCTACTCCACAATAAATAGGGACCTGCACTTTCAAATGGCAACCATTCTAAAATACATGTATGCATGACAACAACATTAAAAATCCAGGAAAATTAGCAGATATATACATGAAAAGTGAAACAATTAAATAGTGGTCCCGTACATTACTTATTATCCTAATTCAGTTAAATAAAGTCAATTTCAATGTACTGTTATCATACTAAAATCACACTAAGTCATTTATAAATGTAACATCACCATTGAACGTTATGATCTTTGGAAGCAAATTGAGTCTTAATTACAAAGCAGTCCATGTCACACATTTCAGTAAAACACAGTGTATAGATAGCATCTTTATCGTTTTTTTTTTATTCGGCGTCCGTTCAACGATCGCCAAATGCTCTTTTCTGTTTATCCTGAACGACCAACAATCAAGGTCAACTCATACAAGAAGTCATTAAGATCACTCCGTATGCGCACTTTGACATTGAACACAAATGCCCAGCATACATTTCACAAACATTCAAATGGTGCAACTTCACGTCTTAATTACAGTCTAAATAGCCCATTTATGGTATACAATATACTAAATAACTAAAAAAGACATTCAGATAGCTCAATTATAGTGGGTCAAAATCATCTTCTTTAAGACCCAGTCACAAACGTTTATGCAGTCAATTTTACTCCCACTGTACATGAAATTGAAAAATATGATAATAGAAAAGCAGAACTAAATGTACACAGGGGATATGGTTGGCAGACATGTGAATACCACGCTCAAGCAAATGTATCCAATGATAGTAAATTGTCTTCCCTGAATAATTCTGCACTCAGGGATCTTCTTTTCAATTTTTATAATGCAGAGCACCTAATACAATTCATATTATCTTGCTTTATACCATCCCTTTATGATCATGAATTTCAGAATAATTGGATCACATATTTGGAAGTTATTTACTTTGTCCGAATCATTGTCCTCTCTGTTCAAAGTACTTCACTCTTTCAGCATTCCTCAAGACAAATCCGCTTCTTAATACAATTCAATTTTGACCTTGCTAACTTCTGAGCGAAAAAGCTGCACTAGCCCGCTTTAAACAATTGAAAGGAATTGGTTACTTTTGTTTTCATTAAACAGATCCTTACTGCTACCTGGGCAGTTGATATTATACAAATAAATATGCAGGTTTCCCACTAATTGAGAAGAACAAAATTCTCAAAGTTTCCCTGATCTTCAGTGATATTTTTGTCAAAATAATTCACTAATTTCAAGGTATTCTCAATTAACAAACTAATGTTGCGTCAAACTCCCTATTAATTTCTTCCTAATTCTAGTGATTTTTAACTTTCCCTGACTGGAAAAAGTGATAATCATTTTCAAGGTCCCACTGATATGTATGCATAAATAGGCTTCATAATCATTGTTTACTGCAGTTCGCTAAAACAACATTTTGAATATCATTAGATTTGAAATTAGATTTGAGTCCATTCATCTTGCTTTGAGAATTGTCTAAACGGTTCCATCGCAAAGTCAGACGACCTCTTACTTCAAGTGGGCTGAGCACAGACTTTCCGCTTGTGGAAACCAAGCTATATTACTGAATATAAGCAATGACTAGAGTCCAAATATTGCAGTTTAAAAAACTCTACTGCAACATTAAATATATCAACTTCAAGTGGGCCAGAGCCATAGACTTGTTACACGTGGAAACACATCTATATTACCAATCAAAACCAATGTCAAGAGCCCAAATATTGCCGTTTAAATGGTTCTGCTGCATTGTTAGACATCTACATCAAGCGGGCCAGAGCAGAGTTTTTATGATTGTGTAAACACATCTATATCATCAACCAAAACCAAAGTCCAGAGTCCAAATATTGCAGTTTAAATGACTTTACCGCATCGTTAGACATCTGCTTTAAATGGGCCAGAGCATGGACTTTCCATTCATGGAAACGCACCCCCAATCAAAACCAATGGCAAGAGCAAGGCCAACTCCATTGATCTTTTACAGTTACGATGCAATTTCGTTTTAAGATTGCTCTTTGTGACTCCATTTAGGGGGCAAATGAGGAGTCCGTCTTTAGAATTGACATTTTGAATTGAACGGCTTTAGGAAAAAATGAGAGCTCAAGGTCTTGTAGATGCAGAGAGATGTAGCATGACAAGTAGAAGAAGAGGAAAAGGGACAAAAACGGGGAAGAAAAACAGAAAAGGAAAAAGAAAAAAAAAGAAGAAAGGGAACAAAAAAAAAGAAGAACATTTCATAAAAGGGAGTGTAAATAGAGGAAACATATAAGAAACAGGCCTTTTTCCTCATTGTAACAAAGAGATGCCGGAGAGGAGAAGAGCACAATACAAAAAAGGAACCATCCATATCATTGCTCCACGCTTCCAAAACCTTATTTTTTTGATTTTCCATAACATCAATTGGGCAAATGTCATTCTCCTCACCAACAACACTATAAACATCACCTTTTTTCTCAACTTCCTTAAAAAAACAACAGAAACCTATAGACTACTGGAACGGAGTTGTCCCTACACAAAGTCTATGGGAATTAGAGAATTTAGTAGTCAATGGGTTAACATAAAAGCATGAACATTATTCTGGATCTTCTTTCATTCATTGGGAATTGGGTTACAGTAACATTCATAAATGAGTTTCAATCGTTTTTTGAGAGATCGCAATTCTGATTTGATGGGTGGGTTTTCATGGTTTCAAGGTGCATTTGCATTGTCGCAGACAAGACACCTCACAGACAATATCACGGCATATAAATAATCCCAGACTCTTTAATAATAGATGAGAGGAAAGCAACAAAAAAATTATGTATTTCTGAATATGAAATCTTATTAGCATGATGATATGAGGCAGTAGCTTTGTGGACTAAAGAATTTAAAGAATAATTTTGTGACCTGCTCCCAAAGTAACCGCAGTGTTAATTTTCTTTTATACCAAATCAGACATTATGCTGCACTGAACCCAGGTGAGATGATGGGTATCTGGCATGAATACTAATTCCTTAAAATACTTGCATGCTGCCATATAGAAGGATTATTCAAGGGTAAAAACCAATGCAAAACCACTTTGGATACCCCCAGAATTGAATACTCCAAGAGGTGGATACGTGCCCTACAAAAATTGCACATTATGCTCATTTTGTCAGTATTTGAATTCTAAGTTCTAAAGGTAATCTTGACTACACATAACATTTCCAGATGTAACTTGTAGACATGAAAGCCTTTTGTAAAAACATTTTCCCTATCCCCAACAATTGTTACTGTCATCCCACGATATCATTCTCATCCCATCGTCAAATCTAGCTCCTGCGACAACACTATGAGCAGAAGGGACAAAGGAATTGGACAAAGCAAACAACCTCATGCAAACCTTCACAATAGCTTCATTATCACAAAAGAGAAAAAATTCCCTCTTTATTCACTGAACATGTGCAACACCTGTTTGAAATTTCTGTGAGGAATATAAGAATGAAGGACAATTATTTTGTGTGAATCTAGCTATTGTGAATACCTCAAGGCAATGGAAGTGGTTTACTCTGTCCAAATCCACTGTCCTTTCTACCTTCACAATAGATTCATGATCACAAAATGAAATAGCTTCCCTGTTTATTCACTGAACAGATGTGACACCTGTTTGACTTTTCTCTGCAGTATGAGAGGGAAGAAATTTCTTGTGTGCATCTAGTTATTATGAATGCGTCAATGAAAATTGTTGACTCTTTTCAAATCATTTGTCCCTTCTGCTCACAGTGCAAACTTTGCTCTCACTGGATGTTGATTGAATCAAAGAGACAAAAATAGTGACTTGATTTCCCTCGTAAACGGGGAAAAGAGCGCTAATTACCTCTGCCTAAAAGTTTTCTAATTGAAACCCGATGACATATGATGGGTGTTGGATATCCCTCCGCCTATACTACCCCTTAACCTGATTTTTACCGTCAAATACCTATTAGGTGAACTTTTCGATCTAAACAGGACACACGCAGGAACGTTTCACTAACAAATGTTACTGTGAATTGGTTACTTGTCTTCATAGCACTTTGAATCTCATGAAACGGTGTTTATAAATTTAATTCATTACTATTATGATTATCATTGTAGTCATTATTATTATCATGATTTTTATAAGTAGTACTATCATTATTCTCATTATTCTCATTATTATTATTATTATTATTATTATTATTATTATTATTATTATTATTATCATTATCATCATAATTATTATTATTATTATTATTATTATCATCTTTAGCATTATCATCATTATCATTATCATCATAATTATCATTATAATTATTATCATTATCATCACTATTACCATCATCATTATTATCGTTATTACTATTATTATCACTATCATTATTATCATTATTATTATTATTATTATTATCATTATTACTATGATTATTATGATTATTCTCATTTACATTATTATCATTATCATTAACATTAGCATTATTATCACTATTTTTTCATTATCATTACTATTATTTTTTCATTATTATTAATATCATTATCATTATTATTATCATTAACATATACAGAGATGCCAAACTAAAGTAACATTCTCTGTCTTTTTTTTTTTTTTGCTTGGATGAGGGGTACCAAACTCAATAGTTGTCAGCATTCATTCAGTGTAAAAAGTACCATGTAAACATAACACAACTTAATATTAGCCCTTTCCAACCAAAGTCAATCAGGAATTTTTTTTGACAATAACGATCTTCAGTAGATGTGAAATAATTATCAAATTTAACCATTTTATTCCCATAGTCCCCTATGTTAATGAAAACAATGTTCATTTTCTGTAGTTATAATAATGCCATTTGTATAGCGCCTAATCCACTCTATGGAGTGCTCAAGGCACGTTAAGAAAGAAGTAAAAGTAAGAAAGATTAACTTAAGAAGTGAACAGGTAAGCTTTAACAAGTTTCTTGAATGACAGGAGAGTAGAACAGCTTTTTAGGTCTTCAGGTAGGTTATTCCAAAAGGTCGGGCTGGTGAACGAGTATGCACGTTCCCCCCAGGTAATTATTAAATGACTTTCAATATTCAACCTTTTCATTACAGTAAGCTGAATCAGCTGAATTTAATGTGGACTCTTCGCACTGTTAATCATTGCCTTTAAAATGAAACAAGGTTGACAACTGACGAGTCATAAACTGATCACAAGTATTATGGGCTAGACTATTGAAGAAGATTTGAGCGATACATCATCATTGCTCCATGGTTCATATAAAGATCATGCTTATCAACAGTCAGTTGTACAGATATCTGCTATAAATCACAAGAAGTTTTTTTCTTCTTGCTCAATCATGTTTATTTCATAATGATAATGCCTCACATTAATTCCAGTGCTTGGTTCCCCTTAATTTAGCATGAAACTAGATGAATCCTCGACCGCGCACGGTCAAAATTTATGCCTCCGCCATCACGCAATCAGAAAGATAGGGTTTGTTTGTTCCATGCCATCAGAAATAAAAAAAATTTTACAAATTTTGGGCACTGCGACCTTTGACCCTTTGAACCCCAAATCTCATCAGTTCTTCCTCACATGCCAATTGAGCTACACACTGTAAGTTTGAAAGAAATCGGTTCATTTTTTTTTTGTTATTTATCTATAACAATAATGAGCTTTATCCGGTTTTTCTGCCCGGTGACCTTTGACCTTTGATCTACTGAGCCCAAAATCTAATCAGTTCATCCTCACACGCTTTAATACTTGGGCCAAGTTTGGACGGATGGACGGACAGACGGACAACCCGAAAACATAATGCCTCCGGCACCACCTTATGGTGGCGGAGGCATAAAAAAGGGTGACAATTGACAAGACATTTAAAATTATGAGTATCATGAGCTAGAATGTTGAAGAAGATTTGAGCAATATATTATCACAATGTTTTTGGCCTGCTTCATTTTGTATTTTTCATAATAAAAATAATGTTATGATGATAGTGATTACAATAATGTGTCACAATAATTCCAGGGTTGGGTTCCCCTTTAGCATGAATACAGGGTGAAAACTGACGAAACCTAAACTCATCACGAGTATTATGGGCTAGACCATTGGAGAAGATTATTATTGTTCCATGGTTAAAGAGCGTGTTTATCAACAGTCAGTCGCACAGATATCTGCTATAAATCACAAGAATTTTTTTGGGCTTGCTTCATCATTTGTGTTTCATAATGATAATAATGAGTCACTTATTCAAGGGGTGGGTTCCCCTTTAGCTTGAAACAAGGGTGACAACTGACTAGTCATAAACTGATCAGGAGTATTATGAGCTAGACTATTGGAGAAGATTTGAGCTATACATCGTTATTGTTGCATGGCTCATTTAAAGATCATGTTTATCAACAGTCAGGTGCACAGATATCTGCTATAAATCACAAAATGTTTTTGACTTCTACAATGTCATCCCTATTGATGATAAAAGGAAGCACGCATGTCATAGTTGGTTACATTGGCAGCATTGCAGCTAGGTCATTTTCACTTTGAGCAGAAGGACAAAAGAATTGGACAAAGTAAACAGCTTCATTCAAGCATTTACAATTACTTCTTCAATACAAAGGAAGATTTGTGGTCCAGTGGTCCTGACTCTTGTCTTTCAATTAGACTACCTCTGCCGTTAATTGTTCCATGGCTCATATAAAGATCATGTTCATCAACACTCAGTTGCACAGATATCTGCTATAAATCACAAGAAGTTTTGGGAGGTTTGCTCTGTCTCGTCAATTTTGCAGTGTCCTCCTTATTGATTAAAAGAAGACACATGAATGTCATACTTGGTTGTATTAAAACATTGGCAGTATTGCTGCTAGGTCATCCTCACGGTGAGCAAAAGGACAAAGTAAATAATATCAGTCGAACATTCACAATTGCTTCCTGAACACAAAGGAAGTTTCCTGAGGTACTGTACTGGTCCTGACTCTTGCCTTTACCTCTGGCATTAATTGTGACATGGTTCATATAAAGATCTTGTTTATCAACAGTCAGTTGCGATGATATATGCTATAAATCACAAGAAGTTTTTTTGGGAGGCTTGCTCTGTCTCGTCCATTTTGCAGTGTCCTCCTTATTAATTATAAGAGGACTCGTGAATGTTGTACTTGGTCGCATTAAAACATTGGCTGCATTGTTGCTAGGTCATCTTCACTGTGAGTAAAAGGACAAAGGAATTGGACAAAGTAAACAACTTTATTCAAAACTTTACTATAGCTTTCTGTACACAAAGGAAGATCTATGGTGAAGTGGTCCTGACTCTTGCCTTTCAACTAGGGTTGCCAGTTCAAATATCTACCGCTTGCGTTAATTGTTGCTGTTAATTGTTGCATGGCTCATTTAAAGATCATGTTTATCAACTGTCAGTTGCACAGATATCAGCTATAAATCACAAAATGTTTTTGACTTCTGCAATGTCATCCCTATTGATGATAAAAGGAAGCACGCATGTCATAGTTGGTTACATTGGCAGCATTGCTGCTAGGTCATTTTCACTTTGAGCAGAAGGACAAAGGAATTGGACAAAGTAAACAACTTTATTCAAGCCTTCACAATAGCTCCCTGTACACAAAGGAAGATATGTGGTGTAGTGCACTGGACTCGTGCCTTTTAAATAGAGGTTAATTTCAAATGCTATCTTTGGCGTTCATTGTTGCAAAGCTCATTTAAAGATCATGTTTATCAACTGTCAGTTGCACAGATATCAGCTATAAATCACAAAATGTTTTTGACTTGCTCCATCCTCTTTATTTTTGCTCATACATGTCTCGTGTATCAATGATTAGAGTAATGCATGTATGCAAAATTTGGTTGAATTAAAACATTGGCAGCATTGCTGCTCGGTTGTCTTCACTTCGAGCAGAAGGGACAAAGGATTTTTAAGTGCACAACTTCCTTCAAGTCTTCACACAAGCTTCATGAACACAAAGAAAGGTATAGCTTCCCCTTTTATTCACTGAAAGATGTGAGACCTGCATTGAAATTTCTATGCATGATAAGTAGGAAGTAAATTTCTTGCTATAATTGTTTGCATCTATATAGCTTTTGCGAATACTTGAATGGAAGCTGTTTAGTATTTCCAAATCCTTTGTCCTTTCTACTCACAACGTTTGTTGTATTTTCTTTGCTGATGTGCACCTTAAAGCTATCATGAGTGAAAGAAGAATTGGGGTGGCTTTAAAACACAATTTACAGCCAGGAAAATAACTGGAAAATCCCATGGAGTATAGATAGCTGTAGATAGCTAATTTTGCTTCCTCCTCAAAGTAGTGAAATTATAAATAAATTCTTGACGTATATACCGTTATTATTAATTAAACTATAATGCTACTCTAATGTAGTCAATAAGTAGTTCGAATTGATACTCCATTGACAAGAAAAAGTCACATGAATAAAATAGGGGAATCTGAAACATTACTTGTCTTACTTTTATCTTTGAAAAACTTCCAAAATGCATATGACAGATAATACGCAGGGAAAATCCCTTGGAACTTAATTTGAGAACATAAAATGTCAAGATGAATATAATTTCAAAATTCTAATGAATATAATTACTGACAATTTCATTTGGAAGGCAAAATTTATTAATCAATTCAAGATATCTATTTGGTTATTAAAAGCAATAGGAATTCATATTTAATCTCCAGCAATAACATATCCTCTCGAAATTCCTCTTTTCCTCTTATGAACAAAGAAGCAATTGCCTCTCTTATCACGCAAATAAAACAAGTTCCAATTTATCATCATGCAGATAAATCACGTTCAACATATTTTCTCTAAAATAAATTCAGCAATTCAAGATATGTATTTAGTTATAAAAATGCAGTGGGAATTCATATTTAATCCCAAGCAAAAACACATCTTCCCCAAATCCCTAAATTCGTCTTCCGTACAGAGAAAACAATTGCCTCTTTTATCGCGCAAATAAAACACGGTCTTATTTATCATCGTGGAGATAAATCACGACCCATATATCCTCTCAAACAGCTAGGTAGCTGCACAAACACGGATCACACTTGCTTGATTAAAAAAAAGAGAAAAAAGAGGTCTCTGTTTATTGTCTTATAATTTTCACCCTACACGACACTCATCATTTTGCTGACAACGATACGACTCCGGGTGTCTTGCGTGAGTGATGAGGTCCCTTGGAAGCGTTCGTTGTCGCGGCGATTATTTACAAGAATGTGTGAGTGATGGTGCTGGCACGGCTTGTCAGTGTCTCAACGTGTAATTGGATGTCGCAAAGTGTATTTGAGGTTTGGGTGCTTTAAGTTTCTCATGAAGATGACTTCTTTTTTCAAAGATATTACTTGTTTTTCACAAATTTCAATCATAAAAAAAAATTGTTTGGATACCCTCCAATGGCATTTCTGAAAAAAATAATTTTTGAGAGAATGTTTCATTTTTCAAACACAATTTCCACAAATCCTTATTAAAATAAAACTAAGAAGAGGATGGAAAGCAAAAAAGCATACAGTATAGCTATATCATTGCCCGACATTTATTACTCCACATACATGTATGTAAATACTTCCAAGAAGGTTACTTAGGAAATCTAGAGACGTAAAGTGGGGAATGATGTCGCTTTCAAGGCAATGCCATGTCTCTTGTTGAAAACTGGTATAATATACTCTCGTTGTTTTAAGATAATAAAGGGCATTTTCTATGTTGCTATGTATGCGTCTCGCTATTGCGAGTGCTTAAATAACTTTGTGCAAATCCCTTCTGCTCACAGTGGAGGGATTGCTAATGTTCTTCTTGCTCTAATTGGATGAAATATATCTTCTAAGAATACTAAAACGTTATATCAAGTCAAGTGACAATCATTTTCAAGCCTCACCTGCGGGGCTTTGACTCTGGTAGGTTGATACATAATACAATGTAGAAAGGTGTGAAGAAGAATAGCTAAAGTCCTTCTTGCGCTAAGTGGATGAAATATACATTATAAGAACACTAAAACGTGACATCAAGTCAAGTGACAATCATTTTCAAGCCTCACCTGCGGGGCTTTGACTCCGAGAGGTTGATACATTATCTTTGCCGCTAACAGGTGGAATTTTGTTGACCTACGAGAAGTCCCTGATGCTTAACCAGTCTGAGCTGATATGGTGTGTTCCTACTGCCAAAATAACCCTGGCGCTTAAGCACTCAGGGCCCTATTGCACAAAAAGTTGTGTTTAAACGCAAGTCAGAAAATTCAACGCAACTCGATTTTCAATCAATCAGGAGCACATATCTAGGACTTGGGTTTAATTTTCTGAGTTGCATTTCATCGCAACTTTTTATGCAATAGGGCCCTGGGCTGATATATGGTGTGTTCCTACTGCCAATATAATACTGATGCTTAACCAGTCTTGGCTGATATGGTGTGTTTCCACTTCCAAAATAACCCAGATGCTTAACTAGTCTGAGCTGATATATGGTGTGTTCCTACTGCCAAAATAACCCTGATGCTTAACCAATCTGAGCTGATATATGGTGTGTTCCTACTGCTAAAATAACCCTGATGCTTAACCACTCTGAGCTGATATATGGTGTGTTCCTACGGCCAAAATAACCCTGATGCTTATAACCAGTCTGAGCTGATATATGGTGTGTTCCTATGGCCAAAATAACCCAGATGCTTAACCAGTCTGAGCTGATATATGGTGTGTTCCTACGGCCAAACTAATCCTGAGCCTTAACAAGTCTGAGCTGATATATCGTGTGTTCCTACGGCCAAAATAACCCAGATGCTTAACCAGTCTGAGCTGATATATGGTGTGTTCCTACTGTCAAAATAATCCTCAGCCTTAACTCGTCTGGGCTGATATGGTGTGTTCCTACTGCCAAAATAATCCTGAGCCTTAACCAGTCTGAGCTGATATGGTGTGTTCCTACTGCCAAAATAATCCTGAGCCTTAACTAGTCTGGGCTGATATGGTGCGTTCCTATTGCCAAAATAATCCTGAGCCTTAACCAGTCTGGGCTGATATGGTGTGTTCACACTGACGAAATGAAGCCTGGCAGAGGGATTTTGCAACGTTCATACTTGCCCGGTAAATGACATGCATGTTAAAATCAAAATGTTGTGGATTTGAATCCCAATATTGGCATCACTATGAACAAAAGGGACAAAGAATTACTTTAAGCCAGTGTAATTATTGCTCTTCTCCTCATTCAGCAAAGAAATTAAGTCAATATTTTTGTCCCTTCAATTTATTCAACATCACTGTGAGTATATAGAAGTGACAAAGGATTTGGACAAAGTAAACGACTTCATTCAATCATTCATAACAGCATGATGCACACAAAATAAATTTCATTCCCTCTTAAGCGCATAGAGACCCTTGTATTATGCGCTATATAAGCATAAATTATCATTATATTATTATTATTATTAATCTGTTAAGAATTGTTGAACAAGTATTAATTCTGTTCAGTGAATAAAAAGAAAAGCCATTTTCTTTTTAGATCATGGAACTGTTGTGAATGCTTAAATGAATTTATTTGCTTTGTCCAAATCCTTTTTCCTCTCTGCTCCACAGTGCATTGAATTATAAATCAGAGAAAAATTTATCCTCATTGTGCTGCACTCAACCCATGGGAGGTGACCTGGCAGGATTGCTTTTCCCTTTCATAATATTTGCTAATACCAGAGTAGTAACAATAAAGTTCATGTAAATGAATAGATGAGTGGATATGTGAACTATATAATCGTTTTTAAAGGTAGAAAACTACATTTGCACACATTACGGTTATGCTTACAACTTGTTGTGTACCTCAAATATGTCAAAATAATAACCTCTATGAAGTATTTTGGTCGAATGTAGTCCAGAATATTTAATTCACATAAAGAATCTATTCCATCATAATTCATCTTGACACCAACTGGTATCGCGATACTCCTAGCGTATTATGGTACCACACACACACACAAAACCATTGTAAGAGCACATACAGTGCGCACTTCAATACACTGCCACACCATGCGGAATACGCACTGAGAGAGACTCTTGCGCTATTGGTCAACGGAGGGTTAACAGCTATTTTGAATTTTGAAGGCACGGTCCATTGATTCGAGGCCCGAATAGAAGAATTATTATTGGAATAACTATAAATGCGCTTATCATGACCAATCATTGTGCTTAATTGCTTGGTGATAAGTTCTAACATTTAGTACTCTTCAACATAACACAACAATCTTGGAAAGTCAAATTTTAGGTGATAAGTTCTAACATTTAGTACTCTTCAACATAACACAACTATCTTGGCAAGTCAAATTTTAGGCTGCAAAAGAAGTATTCTACCTTCAAGTGGTATGCTATGTTCCAACACTGAAACCCTGATCACGAGTTGATTCTCCGGCTCAGTTCGTGTGTGAACATTTAATGAACTTCTTTCTCTGGGAACAGCAATCTCCCGGGGCGTAATGTCTTAGGTTTTGGGGCTGGAGCGTGGCCTTGAATTGATAATCCACCACAGCGCGATACATTACAGATGTTTATACATTGACCCAATATAAAATACAAACTGCAAAATCCCTAATCCAAGAGGGGAAAGTACCCTTATGTGTGAACTGTCGCCCATGGGAGAGATACGATCTATGACCCTGTTCAAACCTATTTTTGTCACCTAGAAAGTGGCTTCCACTAGACTAGTTTCAAAAAGCCATTTGTGTCCTGTTCAGATCTAGTGCACCAAGCAGTGGATTTCAAGTCCACTTCATGCAAAGTGACTCTGTTGCTAGGTGATAGATATACAGCCGGTTATCGGTACATTCTTCCCGCGACCATGCTGCACTCTCCTATTGACTACACGTATAACTCTTACACGCACTTCAAGGTCACCTGAAGGTTAAATCACGTAAGGCCGCTTTACAAGTCTCGAACCTTCAAACTCCCAGCTGAACTGGTTGCTGATCACGTAAATCTACATTGCGAAGTGAGGGTTACTCTCGTAACCGCTTGTCCCATTCAGACCGGCTGTTAAACTAGTTTCTATTTATCTGGTATATAATCTAATAAGTGGTTTAATGTTGTTTATCTGAACAGGGTCTATGTCCAGGAAACCGAGACATGCACCTGGGGATGTGTTAACACATGTAGCTCGGGAGAGGGATTTTGGAAAGATTATGATTGCTGAGCAAGAATAACAATCCTACCAATCATGGAGGTGTTTCACTAAGATAAGAAAGACTTTACGCACGACTTTACGTTCGACTGGTATCCCTTCTTGCGCTTACTCATTCATAATCTTACGCGCATTCAGCGCAAGAAGGGATACCAGTCGAACGTAAAGTCGTGCTTAAAGTCCTTCTTATCTTGGTGAAACACCTCCCTGGTTGCTCTTCTAAATGCGAGACATAAAGCCCGGCCTGCACTTGGATTTTAGAATGGTCGAAGGGCTACTGGGATTATGTGGATCGATCAACCTCCCTCGAAGAGTAGTGAGACTTATACCAAAAATTTGATCTAAAGCCCTGGTCACATAGGACCCCTGAAGCAACACGATTCACCCCGACTCTTTGTTCTGAGGCAGTTAACTGTGAATTAACAAAGAGTTGGGGTGAATCGTGTTGCTTCCGGGGTCCTATGTGACTGGGGCTTAATTCAGATACAAAGCTGGGATTAAAAAAACACTGTCCTTCTTGATCATTTTAGATCAGGATTTTGTGGATCGATCAACCTCACTCACAGAGTAGTGAGACTTTATATACCAAGAATTTGATCTAACTTAGATACTGTACAAAGCTAGGATAAAAAACACTGTCCTTCTTGATCATTTTAGATCATGACGTAACCGGCCTATTCTTCATTCAACTTGTCCTTTATTTCGATCACTATCTGATCCCTGTGTGGGCTTTTGCGTTACTGACCCACATTCAAGCATCTTGGACATGTCTTGATTACTTGATCAAATAAGAAGTCGGGATTAATACAGATCAAGAAGTAAAAGCTCCAATCACCCTTACGAGCCAAATTAAGCTAAATTCACCTGGTCAAGTTTGACCCGACCTGGTTGAAGTTTATTAGGTCACAGAGTGAGCAGAAAGGACAACGAAATTGGACGATGTAAATAACTCCCATTTAAGCCTTCACATTTGCCATTCCGAAAATCATGCTTGTAGTTATAGTTTGTAAAAAAGTAAAGGAGATTAAAAATTAGAGATTATAAATTGTAAAGGAGAAGTGAAGAATATTCATTTCCTGATTAAAAAAGAAAAGAACGCTTAACTCTTACAAGCTTTATCATACTTTGTTTCTCAATAGAGTACTTTTGATCTGAAAGGACCATAATATTTTCTGTCCACACAGTAGAAATCTATACCTTGTTTTCGGGCAGGGTGGAAAAATACCAATTCTTCTTCCAAACAGATTGACTAACCATCCTTCTGTTTGTAGTAACGAAGGGTTCAAAGTGTTCTGTGATATTATGCTAAAAGTACAGATAAATTCTTGAAATATGAAAACAGACCAAAGGCTTCAATCCTGTAAATGCCAAAGTGGCCTTTATCATCTGAAAACAAAGAGGGTATATTATACCAGTATTCAACCAGAGGCACGGCATCGCCTTCAAAAGCGATATCATTCCCCAGTTTATTTCTGTAGATTTCCTCGATAGCCTTCTTGGAAGTATTTACATGCAATGTATGTGGAGTAATGAATGTCGGGCAATGATATGGCTATCAGCGCCCACTTCATGATTTGTTTTTTCGTGGTGTTACAAGGCGACCCAGAAAAAAATGAGGACATCCAAGGTTTTGTGATATCTGTGATGAAATGCAAGCTTCGGGGAAACTATTGGGCAGGCATGCTATTAGGTGTGATATACAAAATGTAAGCATGGACCAAAGAACAGTGAATTTGTAACATAGTTCTTATCATCCAGTTTTCACATCACGTGATTCAGTTCGTGTGTGAACTGTCACGATCTGTTCTCATTGAGAGAAACCAATCTCTTGGCGTTATGTCCTGGGTTTTTTTTTTATTGAGAGTGGCCTTAAACATTAATTACAGCTGTTTTTACATTGACACAATACATGTCCAAATCGCAAAATCTCCATTTCTGCGGGAGAAAGTACCCTTGTGTGTGAACGGGAGAGATAAGATTCTCTTATCTATCTCCCAGCCACCGAGAGATATACTGAAGTAATGTGCTAACGCTGTATTCATGGAGTAATGAATGTCGGGCAATGATATGGCTATCAGCGCCCACTTCTTGATTTGTTTTTCTTGGTGCACAAGGTGACCCAGAAAATATTGAGGACACCCACAGATTTATGATATCTGTGATAAAACATCAACTACAGATGTGTGTTTTGTGTGGTATTAGTTCAGATTCCGAATGATTTTATAATTTCACTCCATCCCAATTTATGGTTTACCCCATAAAGGTCGACCCGTGGATGGCGTGATCATATCTTCGTATAGAACGTGAGAATGCTGGGTATGATTTTTTCGTTGCCCCTGAATTCTCGAGGTAATTACACTCTCTTTCGGTCTGGCAGCAATGGAAAGAAAAGTAAATCAGGAGAATATAGCACCCTAAAAAATCGTTTAGAATCTAAACTAGTGTGATATTAGCAAATACCCTATTCAGGATTATCAACTTCAAGACTGTTCTAATTTATGCTATAGTTATACAACTATATACACATGAGACAACTGTTTTCTAGTTGTATTAGACAATACATCAAGAAATAACGATTTAGGTGCCATATTAGACTAGTATTCCCCTGCTGTTCACTGGTTAAATGCTAGCTCAACACCACATTTGTGAAAGGGGTATTAGAGCATCAAATTTATTTCAAAACACCAGTACCCAAGCAGATATTTGTTGTGCTAAATTAACAAGGCAGCCTGATCAAGATGTATACATTTCTAACACTTTTAGAATAGATATTCCCTGCATTTAACATCTGTAAAAAGTAAATTTACTCTTAAACTCAATGAATGTTTTTTGAATTACTTTTTGAATACACCCCTGAGTGATATTATCTGAGAAAAATGATCAAATTATCAATGATAAATCCTTTTCGTTTGGGACACCCTGTTCATGCCAAAGAAATCAGGGCTGTGGATTGATTCCAAATTCACGGTACAGATTCCTGGGGATAACTACAAGAAAAACATCCTATTTTTCTCAGCCCCTCACGTTTCACTCAAAATTCAGGCAGGGCTTAGATGAACGCAGATGGGCGGGATCAAGTTTCCATGGCGATGCATAAAGATTGGTGAGCACGAACCACGAATATTAATTCTTCTATAACAGATAAGTCAAAGTTGCTTGAAATATGGGCTTGGAAGTGAGATTTGAAGCCGGAGGATATGACAAGATGAGCAAAACAACAAGAAGTTTAAATTAAAGAAAATTAAAGAGTTGGATTATGTGAAGTGAAGGAAATGAGGTTTAAGAAAGCTGAAATGGAATATTAGGATTTGTCACACCCTAATACAATACTACAAATAAGTTAATGATTTTTTCTATCGTATGATACATCTTCACATAATATAAGTTTTGAGGGACTGCAATCTACAAGCGTGGCTTCTTAGCCGTCCCCTCCACTTCCAACTTTTTCAATTTGTTTAATTAATTTTACCTGCATGCCTTAGAATTATATTGTTCATGTTATTGAATTAAATGTTGGAAGTGGAAATGAATAAAATGAAACGAAATGAAAAATGATCAAATGCAACTGTCCTGAATTAACGTCATCAAACACACTGTAATCAGTTTCATGCAGGAGTGATTTCGGTTATTGAATGTAGTCTCCAACCAGTAAACATCCTGAAAAGTGCTAACATTCTGAAGGGGTAGAATGAAAAATGATCCCTAAGAAAGAGAGATGGGAGAAGAAAGAAAGGAAGAAAGACAGACAGAAAGATAGGTAGAAAAGAGAGGGGAAAAGAGAGAGAGAGAGGGGGGGGAGGGAATAGAGGGAGAAAGAGAGTGAGAAAGACAGGTAGAAAGAGAGGGAGGAATACAGGGAGAAAGAAAGGGAGAAAGAGAGGAGAAAGAGAGGGAGAAAGGAGGGAGAGAGAGAGGGAGAAAGGGAGGGAGAAAGAGAGGCAGAAAGAGAGGGAGAAAGACAGAAGAAAAAAAGGGGGATAAAGAGAGATATAAAGAGGGGGAGAAAGAGAGGGAGAAAGAGGGAAAGAGAGGTAAAACAGAGGCAGAGCTAGAACAGGAGTATTGAATCCAGATGATGATATCACACACAGAAACAGAACAAAAAACGATCTAAATATCTCCTTAAAATAGGCACAACTCTTATTCAATTTCAAATAATAGCTCCTTTTCAGCACGAAAAGATGATAAAAACAAAGATATCAAATTTAGAGGATGATGGGAAAATGGTGAATAAAAGCAATTGTAGCATGATTTATTAGCCTAATCAAGTCAATAAATAGAATAAGAAAGGTCGTTCTGAAGTTCTGATCAGGCATATGAGATATGATAGTGCTATATCCTAGTGATTACCCCCAAGGAGCAGCTTACAATTACATACTGCATTTCCAGTATAAATGTGACATTAGGGCATATCCCTTTGTTCTACAACAGGTTATGGAAGAAGATGCTTTTGAGCCTTGGGAAGATGGAGGGAATGCTCCATCCAACATGGATCCATCATGCACAACTGTGTATCGTCCAGTAGGAACAGAAGACAGGTGAATGATTGAGCTA
>BQKZ01002839.1:7344-23988 GCA_036244855.1 Temnopleurus reevesii | reverse complement strand
TCTTAGAAAATGATAAAAAGTCTATTTCAAATAGAGATGTGGACAAGCATATGGCTACATTTATATCATCAAGAAATCATAGTTAAATTTCCTGGGGAAATACCAATTTGATGGTAAAAGGTAATGTTGTATACTTTTAATGTAAAGAAATTGTTAACTGTTCACTTAAGGCACCAAATTAGCATATATCTAATGTTTTTCAACTTCCAGACTTTCTTGTCGGTTTTATTTTTTTTTTTTATCTACAAGTATTTATCTATTTAAATTATTTTTACATGCAAATTGGCAAGTTTTAGTCACGTGATGCGCTTCTCTGCAGACGGTTTATTATATCTCATTACTGTCAACCCCTATGTATTTCGACCCCTTGATCGAAAGAAGGACTTCTTTTTTATTCCATAAATACATGGGTGCAGGTGCATGCAATGATTCTACGTTTTGGATGTATTAACAAGTATGCATGTGGGTTAAAGCGGATGCTAAAAAGCCCAATATGTTACGAGAACAGTATAACATAGGTCATAACACGTGACTAAAATTTGCCAATTTGCATGGAAACCACTGTTCAGTTATATTATTCAAGTATGTCCGATTTAATTCAAACTTTTTCAAATGTTTTTCTGATTTGTATCCTTTTTAATACAAGTTATATAGATTGCCCTTGCCTAGGCTCAGTCATGTTTTCCCATTTTCCCCACACTCTTTACGTCAGTTTATTACTATAATTTTCATCTATATTATTATTATCTTCATTACTTTACGACTGTTAAAACTGTTATTTTTAGGTTGGCTCGTTTTCAAATTGAGATAATCTATCCAATTTGACGCACGATCATCTTGCGTAACACTGACATGGTGAGTACTTCTCACTGATTTTGTAAGTACCATTTTTGACAAGCGCACTCCTCACTTGCCACTCACGCACGATTGTCCCACTTATTGAGTGCGCTAGAAGTAGAGCTCGTGCGTGCAACTTACTTCTTCCTACTTCCAAAAAGGCGCAGAGACCACGTGCGGGACGCACTCTTCGAGCAACACACGCGTCTTCTGCTCGAATTTGGAATTCACGCTTCGTCCACTCTGCGCTTTCAAAAATTGCGAAAGCGTACGTCTTCAAAAGACGCACGCCCGGTTGTAAGAGAGGCTTTAGCAACCCCTGAAAAACAATCGAAATTACATAAGTAAAACAAACAAAAATGCAATCATATCCTTTTTAATCTGTCTTGTATACCTATTGAATACTCAATTTCAAACCATCTTCATGATCGATGTAATCCCTTTTGAATTCAAGTCATTTGAAGGGAAAACACCTTCTTTTGATGCAAAAAAGGGTATAGCCTGAAGCATTTAGCACTTTTTCTATTCTTCATTATCAGTACAGAACAAGGAATTAGGAATTTCTTGATTATACATTCTACATTGGATTGTATTATCAATATTGCATCTAAATTTTGCTTCTTGATGGAAATCAACCTACATATATGAGCTATTTTATACATGAAGTTTAAAGATCATAGAATTCTTGACTTCCAGGTAGAAGTTCCTGATCATGCTTTTATTTGGAGAAAAAGGAATATTTTCCCTAAATTATGTTTTTTGACAGACATGGGCTAAAATGCTTTTTATGCATGCAGTGTTAATGTGGAATTGCATATGGATATCTTGTTCTTCTTATTTGAAGTTGCTGATCATGTATTGGAAAAAAAAAAAATTTTCCCCTAAATGTTGCTTCTTGTCAGAAATAGGTTAATGTTTGTTTAATATGCATGCAGTGTTAACATAGAATCCCAAGACGTATTTTGAACTTACATCATGCATTGGAAAGTAATGAATATTTCTTTTCTCAAGTTTTACTTCTTTGGCGGAAGTTTGAATTTCTAAAACAACATGGGAGCTTCCCTGTATATTTTCTCCTTCATTTATATGTTTTGAATCGGATCATTCCTTGGAAAATTATATGCCATTTTCTCAAAATTTTGCTTTCTGAAAGGAAATGGGATATTTATGCTTGGAGTTAAGATAACATGAGAGGAATCCGTCTTGGATGTTTTCTTTTCCTTGAACATTGTTTGAAGTAGCCTATGCATTGGAAAATATGAATATGTCTTTTCTCAATCTTTCCTTCTTGGCGGAAAGGGCCGAATCACTATTTAGCCATGCCTTCTAAACAACACTGAACCAATATATGTGTTTTGAATCGGATTCTACACTGTAAAATATATTTTTCTCAAAATTTTGCTTTCTGAAAGGAAATGGGATATTCATGCTGGCAGTTAAAGACAACATGACAGGAATCCGTCTCAGATGTTTCCTTTTCCTTGAACAATGTTTGAAGTAGCCTATGCATTGGAAAATATGAATATGTCTTTTCTCAATTTTTCCTTCTTGGCGGAAAGGGCCGAATCACTTTTTAGCCATGCCTTCTTAAAAAAAACAACATAGAACTAATATAGATGTTTTGAATCGGATTTTACACTGGAAAATTTGACATTTTTCTCAAAATATTGCTTATTGAAGGGAAATGGAATATTCATGCTTGGAGTTAAGATAACATGTAAGGAAACTGTCTCGGATGTTTTCTTTTCCTTGAACATTGTTTAAGGTGGATACTGTGACTGAAATGCAGTAACGCTGGAAGAAAGAAGCTGTGGCGTTGAATTCAACTGGAGTTCATGCGTCTCATGAAGGTAAACTATACCAAATTGGTGTTAAGTTAACACCCGAGGTGCTATTCATGGCGATTTATATAAATGATGCTAAATTCAGTTTGAAAAACACAAGTTGACCTGATCATCACTGTTTTTGCAGTGAACATTGCTTCTGGAATTGAATAAGTCCAGACTCCAATTTCATTCTATATTTCTTTACTCTTCAGGTGTTGTTAAATGTATTTGAGGATGTTGGTGTATATACTTAATATCCATTCACTGAGATTGCCCAAGATGTATATAGACGTGTCATATGGAGCACTTGAGGTGATTAATAAATACTGTTACATAAAGGAGATACAGCAAATTTATGAAAGAGAGTGGAAAAAAACAAAAAGAAAGAGGTGTTCATAGGAAGAGGATGGAGAGATAGAGCAGAAGAAAAAGGGTGAAAGAGTGGAGTATAGGGGCAAAGGGACGGGAGAAAGAGAGTTATAGTTATATAGTTGAGTTATAGTTGGGTTTATCCCAATGAATGGGTGAGTTCCCTTATACAAATGTTCATACATTTTGTACAAGCTTGTTTGACTAGCTAGCAGACAAGCTTGTTTCGTTCCAAATATGCAAATGAGTTGCACGCTTGTCAAACTAGCTTGCGGCAATCTTGAAAACTAGCTTGGCTACAAGCTTACAACAATCTTATTTACTAGCTAGTATTCCTAATTTGCATATTTGGAACAAAACCAGCTCGAAAACAAGCTTGTACAGCAACAAGCTTATCATCCTACAAGCTTGTACATATACTACCTTATATCATCTTACAAGCTTGTAAAGTAACTAGCTTGTCATCTATAAGCTCGTACTACGACTAGCTTGCCGTCTTACAAGCTTGCCATCGTACAAGCTTGCCGTCGTACATGCTTGTCGTCTTCCAAGAAAGTTTAGTGATGATGATGATGATGATGATGATGATGATGATGATGGCCTCTTGTATAGCGCCGGTATCCGCCACAGCTGGGCGCTCATGGCGCTTGATTACTCAAAAAATAATGTCTCACAGATTTCAATGTCCTAATTAGTGCTATGGTTTATCTTNCAGAAATAGGTTAATGTTTGTTTAATATGCATGCAGTGTTAACATAGAATCCCCGGACGTATTTTGAACTTACATCATGCATTGGAAAGTAATGAATATTTCTTTTCTCAAGTTTTACTTCTTTGGCGGAAGTTTGAATTGCTAAAACAACATGGGAGCTTCCCTGTATATTTTCTCCTTCATTTATATGTTTTGAATCGGATCATTCCTTGGAAAATTATATGCCATTTTCTCAAAATTTTGCTTTCTGAAAGGAAATGGGATATTTATGCTCGCAGTTAAAGACAACATGGAAGGAATCCGTCTCAGATGTTTTCTTTTCCTTGAACATGTTTGAAGTAGCCTATGCATTGGAAAATATGAATATGTCTTTTCTCAATCTTTCTTTCTTGGCGGAAAGGGCCGAATCACTATTTAGCCATGCCTTCTAAACAACATATTTGAACCAATATATATGTTTTGAATCGGATTCTACACTGTAAAATATGACATTTTTCTCAAAATTTTGCTTTCTGAAAGGAAATGTGATATTCATGCTGGCAGTTAAAGACAACATGACAGGAATCCGTCTCAGATGTTTTCTTTTCCTTGAACAATGTTTGAAGTAGCCTATGCATTGGAAAATATGAATAAGTCTTTTCTCAAATTTTCCTTCTTGGCGGAAAGGGCCGAATCACTTTTTAGCCATGCATTCTAAAAAAAAAAAAAACATAGAACTAATATAGATGTTTTGAATCGGATTTTACACTGGAAAATTTGACATTTTTCTCAAAATATTGCTTATTGAAAGGAAATGGGATATTCATGCTTGGTGTTAAGATAACATGTAAGGAAACTGTCTCGGATGTTTTCTTTTCCTTGAACATTGTTTAAGGTGGATACTGTGACTGAAATGCAGTAACGCTGGAAGAAAGAAGCTGTGGCGTTGAATTCAACTGGAGTTCATGCGTCTCATGAAGGTAAACTATACCAAATTGGTGTTAAGTTAACACCCGAGGTGCTATTCATGGCGATTTATATAAATGATGCTAAATTCAGTTTGAAAAACACAAGTTGACCTGATCATCACTGTTTTTGCAGTGAACATTGCTTCTGGAATTGAATAAGTCCAGACTCCAATTTCATTCTATATTTCTTTACTCTTCAGGTGTTGTTAAATGTATTTGAGGATGTTGGTGTATATACTTATCCATTCACTGAGATTACCCAAGATGTATATAGACGTGTCATATGGAGCACTTGAGGTGATTAATAAATACTGTTACATAAAGGAGATACAGCAAATTTATGAAAGAGAGTGGAAAAAACAAAAAGAAAGAGGTGTTCATAGGAAGAGGATGGAGAGATAGAGCAGAAGAAAAGGGTGAAAGAGTGGAGTATAGGGGCAAAGGGACGGGAGAAAGAAAGAGAGTTATAGTTATATAGTTGAGTTATAGTTGGGTTTATCCCAATGAATGGGTGAGTATACACTGCAAGTATCATGTCGTTATTTTAATCTAACACAGAAGTTTTGTTTCTATACTGTACTGTGCCACACTAAGAAAGTGTACCAACACCTTTAATTAATGATGCTGTAATGTAATGTTAAAAATGCATTACTATAAATCCCAACTTACGCTGAAATTTACTCTATCTGAATTAGTTTTATTCAGCATCAGTGTTGCTTCAATATTTTGCTAATAGAGTCAACCTTGTCCAAGTCAAATCTGTTGGGACTAGTGAAGAAATAGCTTTGACTTTTGATAGAGAAAATTCAACTCATGAGGGGTATCACAACAACCTCATTTGTTAATTAAAATATCTCCATACCAAAGGAACCTAAACATTTTGATTCACTCTACATCAACTGTAGAAGAATAGCCCCCTCTTTGGGTGAAAATCAGAAAGCATTTCAGTTTCCAATACAGAGCTGGATAACTCAGCCAAACGTTGCGCTATCTTTATGCAATCACACATCCATGGAAAAATGCACTTATGGTAAGATGTCCCCATTCTTGTAAAGGTTGAGTTGTCCTAGCACCTTCCATTGAACTGTCAGCCCTCCACTATTTGACATAGGGGGTGTTGCTCAAAATCAACTGCAAATCCACTGCAACTTTGCGAATTATAATGTATGTTCATATGCGCATGGTATGGGCATTTAACAAGACGCGCGTGAAACAATGATTTTGATTGCCGCATTCCGATCAACTGCAACTTAAGATCAATTGCAACTTTTGAGCAACACCCCCAATAGAATACTAAATGCTGAGGTCATCAAAGGCATCATAAATTTTATGCTCAAAGAATTATAAACAACTATATACTGTTGTGGTGTAGTGGTTCTCACTCTCGCCTTTCAACCAGAAGGTCGTATGTTCGAATCCCACCTATGGCATTAATTTCCTTCAGCAAGAAATGTATCTGCATTGCGCTGCACTCAACCCAGGTGAGGTGAATGGGTACCGGTAGGAAGAAATTCCTTGAATGCAGTGAGTGCCTAATGGTAGCCATGCTATAGCAGGGTAAGAATGCACACAGCGCTTAGAAACACTTTGTATTATTATATAAATGTTGTGTATTATTATTATCATTACACTTTGTACACTGCAAAAAACATGGTGGTAATTTTAACACCAACTTCAAAATCTCAAATAATGTACATTTTGTGGGAGGGGCACATTCCACCACATGCATCTTCACTTCAATTCAATTCAATTTGACTCTATTTAACCATATAAAAAATCACATCATATACAAAGGTACAAGTAATATAAACAATCTTTGTGTAATTCTGTTTTTTTCCCCGCTGACTATTATTTCACTATTGATACAACCTTTTTTAGGAAGCATGGCATTCTATGTGTTGCATGAAGACAAATAAATCCTGAGACAGCAGCAATTTAAAGGGTACTACATGTATATTGAAATGTTCGTTGGTAGAAGAGCTTGTAACACGATATAATCTATTTCCACAAATTTAAATCGAATGCTAATTCAATTCAATTTGTAATGCTATTCAAATCGGAACTGGCTAGTGATTGTTTTGTCTGCACAGTTCAATACATGGCGTACGGATCTATTGTTCCATAATTTGATAACCTACTTTATATTCTACAGAACTACTTGATATCGTATTATGTTTCAATGAAAGTGTATATCATGATGTATTTATCATCCCTGGCTTTATGGATGACATGATGACGACGATAAAAGTAAGGATTGCAGATTCAGTTTAGACATTTGGAACTATCTTATGAGCAAATGATGTAAGTAATGCATAAATAAGATTTCTAAACTATTTACACCATGCCTTTGACAGCGCATTGCAAACAGTAGCTATCACCTGCATGCCTCCAGTCGACTTGACATACTTCAGATACCAGGCCGACTATCCGATCAGTAAGCAATCCTAACTAAAGCAAAGTGTTTGATCATTAGCTAGATCTATCACATTGTCAATCTTAGTTAACACATGTTTCTCTAGCTTACATATGTAAGTACAACTTCTTCAAAGGGATTGCCGCGGGCAGAGTAGGCTTTCATATAGAAGACTGTTGATCATTCAAGACAATCTAAGAAAAATATAGTTTGATGTAATTGCACTCAATGTCATTGTAGAGACACAATTTTATACAACTTTAACACAACTTTTGGTTGCAATCGACAATGAGATCATTTACCAAAAGCTGATTGACACAACAGCACATAATTTATGCAAACTGGATGTGAAATATTGTGCATCAATATTCATAACGAGTTTAATACAGGAATACCAAGGGGATACTTTCGTTGAAAATTTGATTTGATTTGATTTGATTTATTTGTAAAGATTGAAATACACTGTGGATCAATAAATATGACTGTTTTTTGCAATTAAACAGATGAATCTTTAAATTTAAAATTGTAATTTTCCTGCTTTAATGAACAAGTGATTGGAGACGATCAGTTATATCCAATGTCTATCAAAGTTCTAACAAAAAAAAAATCATCACAGCTCATCATATTTAACCTTCTAATAAATCTAAATAATGCTGCATCGGCCCATCATACGCCACTATGCCACCTTTGGTGGTAAAACAAATTTACCAACATAACAATAGATAATGCGGACTGATTAACATGTGTGGGTATTGCACTGAAAGGTGGAGGAGATACACAGTTGATTAGGTATCTCCTTGAATTGACAGATTACAATTGGCTTATGACTGCAAAACAGTCACATTTTGATCGAGTCAGAATAAACCTAGACTGGTTTCTGGTTCATTCTCTTTGCCTCTGCCAACTTCCCTCAATAGTCTGTGAAATCAGTGAAAAAATGGCAAAAATTGTGTATTGTTTTCACAGAAGATTTCCGTTTGGCACAGTCATGGGTAGAAATTGACAAAGATTTCAAAAAAAGTGAAAAGAACAGTTATTTCCTTTCCAAAAAACATCATCAACGTAAAATAAAAGATCACAACGGAAGACAATTGAAAGAGGAGAAGACCCAGTATGAAGGGAAAAGAGCCTACATGTATTCATTCTTCCTATAGATGGGGTGTTTTAATTTTTTTGCCCCAAAACCTAAGATAGACACTTTGTTTTTTATTCAAACCTTCTGAATTGCTAAATTCACTGAGTATCGTATATGCATAGGAAGTTAATCAATTAACTTCAGCACAGAACAGAGATTGCTAATAAAATTATCTTCTGACAATTAGAGAAGAGAATTGCTTATATAAAAACAGATTTTGCTTACTGTATCTGATATTCTTTATTCTACAAGCAAAGCAAATGAGGAAAGAATAATTTCTGTTTTTCATCAGCCAAAGACAGATCCTTCCGGATTTATTGGGTTCACTTTGACTGACTGAACGATGTCCAATCGGGAGTGAAAACAAGCCCGACTGTGGGACAATGATGCAGAAAGGATCATGTCACCTTCATACATGGAAGGGTTAATGTTAATCACATCAATGATGGCTTTGTTCACATAAATATCCTTCGTATACAAAAGTGTCATCATAGAAGTAATTGCAGAGCTTCCAATATTGTATTTAATTTGTCTTTCTTATTTGGGGTCGGGATGTCTATTCCATGCCCCTTAAATTAGTAAGACTTATATTAAATTCATACATGAAAGGTTTAATGATAATCGCATCAATGATGGGTTCATTCACACGGATATCTTACATTACAAAGGTGCAATCATAGGAGTAATTGCAGAGCTTCCAATATTGTATTTAGCTTTTTCTTGCTTGGGGTGGGGGGTATGTCTATTCCTTGCCCCCCTTAAATCAGAAAGGATCATGTCACCTTCACACAATTGAAAGGGTTGATGATAATCACATCAATGACGGGTTTGTTCACACTGATATATTATGTTACAAAGCTGTTTCCAGAGGAATTATTGCAGAGCTACCAAAAATTGTATTTATTTTTTTTTTCTTGCTTGGGGTGGGGTATGTCTATTCCTTGCTCCCCCTTAAATCAGAAAGGATCATGTCACCTTCACAATTGAAAGGGTTAATGTTAATCACACCAATGATGGCTTTGTTCACATAAATATCCTTCGTATACAAAAGTGTCATCATAGAAGTAATTGCAGAGCTTCCAATATTGTATTTAATTTGTCTTTCTTATTTGGGGTCGGGATGTCTATTCCATGCCCCTTAAATTAGTAAGACTTATATTAAATTCATACTTGAAAGGGTTAATGATAATCACATCAATGGCGGGTCTGTTCACACTGATATATTATGTTACAAACGTGTCACCATGGGAGTCATAGCAGAGCTGCCAATATTGTATTTTGTTTTTGTTTTGTTTGAGGTGGGGTACGTCTATTCCTTGCCCCCTTAAATCAGAAAGGATCATGTCACCTTCATACATGGAACGGTTAATGATAATCACATCAATGACGGGTTCGTTCACACTGATATATTATGTTACAAACGTGCAATCATAGGAGTAATTGCAGAGCTTCCAATATTGTATTTAGTGTTTTTTCTTGCTTGGGGTGGGGTACGTCTATTCCTTGCCCCTTAAATCAGAAAGGATCATGTCACCTTCACATACATGGAAGCGTTAATGATAATCACACCAATGATGGGTTTGTTCACACTGATATATTACGTTGCAAACGTGTCACATGAGAGTTATTGCAGAGCTGCCAAAAATTGTCATTTTCAAGGCCATTCCCACTATTTGAGGGAAACAAACTTACCTGATTTTTCCTTCATTTTTCAATAGCAGGATATCTATTTCCGTAAATTTAAGTGTGTCATGGGACAATAGAGCCATACACCATGTATTGAACAAAGCAAACATAACAATCACAAGACCGTTCCGATTTCAATATAGTAATAACAATAATAATAGATGCAATTTATATAGCACACGTATCCACTTTGCTGCGTGCTCAAGGCGCTTTCCATCATTATAACCCTGGCTTAAGCCCGGCAGCCACCAGCGCACTCAGAATTTCAAGGAATAAATATTCCTACCAGGTACCCAATAGCATTATAAAGGAGAATTGAATTGGCGTTTGACTTAATTCTACGGAAATGGTTTGTATCGTGTTCAATGTCGAATTGTTATAATTTCATGAGAACTCCGTCAATGTAATATGAAGGATTAAAAAAATCAAATTCCCTGACTTTTTTCCAGACTGAAAAGTGAAACTCAAGCTAAATTGTTAAAGGAAGAAAACTTGATTTTCTTTGTGAAGCTATGCTTAGGTCTGGTGTCAACGTCAACTTTCCCCTTATCATATGCATTGTTTGGATACCCTCCACTGACTGAACCTCTAAAATGGCCCAACCTGATTTGATTTTGTTATCTTCATTAAAATTGAAAACTCTCAATATAATTATCAATAAACAAATGAAATATGACTTGAAAAGACATTTTCAGACGCTCTTTGGCTTTATATTTCCATGTAAGCCTTATTTTGCTCATGAATTGTTTAAATTATGTTTGAAATGAAAAAAAATGAATAAACTTTTTCTGACCAACCACAACTCTAATAATAACAAATGACAATAGAGGGCGTCCAAACAATTTTTTTTGCCTCAGGGGCATACAATCACATTAAGGGGCAACAAATTACACCTCAGTGCTTTTATGACATATCGTTGACATCTGAGGGTAAATTAAACTGAAGAATAATGTCAAGCCATGATCAATCACCTTGCACAAAATCACAGATATTTGTGGCAATATTTGTAGAAATATCTAACAGATGTTGTGACAATTTAATATGCATCATCACATTTTCATTTCACTTCATCTGTAACATTGAAATGCTTGCTTCATATTGACAGATTTAAAGCATCAGATATGCTCTTATTGGAAGTTTTAAAGAGAAAATGTGATTTCAAAGCATTGCTCGAACCCATATTTTTCTGCATGATTGACTAATTTGTTGCAATATCTCACCAAATACTGCTCTATAACAGAATTACGCTCCAAACAACATTTGACGATTTGATGATTTGAAAAATATAAAAATTTTGGTGCAGTCCTTCTCCTCAATCCCCCACTCCCTATCCAACACACCTACTCTCCTTCCTTTCACTTTTTGTTTCAGGCAGGACTTAATTCTCTTATAAATTGCATCTATCATTATTAAACTACGGACTGTTTTTTGCACCCTAATACTCCTTCCTCTTCACAAAGAACTGATGGTAGTCCTATACCAAATTCTCGTACCTTTAAGGAAGAACAACGTACATGTACTCCCTTGTAACCCAATCCTACTTTTCAATAACTTATTCTGTCGATACACTCATATATAATGTCACTACATTCATGTCAGCATAAGATAGCGAACCCTGAAACATTTCTATTATTGTTTTTTCCTTCCTTCAGCTTCCCCTCCTTTAAGGAAAACAACTAGGGACTATTTTGCACCCCTTAAGCCATTGTCTACCCCTTCCGTAAGAGCTGGTGGTTGTTTCAGAATACTCCATTAGTCCCCTACTAAAAGAACAGGGAAATGTCTTGTACCTAAATAGCCATTTTCACCCTCTTCAGTAAAAGCTGGTGGTAGTCCTACACCCCTGTAAATCCCCTTTGGCAAAAACAAGGGACCTCCTTGCATGTAACCATATCCTTCTCTTATATCACTTCATAATGTCAATACACTCAACATTTAATTTCACTACGTTAATATCAGCATAAGATAGCAAACCCTGAAAGCATTCTAATACTAAATATAATTCTTAGTTCAGACCCAACCCTCTGAAAGAACTGAGACTGTTTTGCACCTCTCTAGCCATTTTTCTACACCTTCAGTATAGAGCTTGTGGTTGTGCCAGACCACTCTATACCTCCCCTACTGAAAGGATCAGGGACTGTCTTGCACCTATATAGCCTGCTATATAGCCATTTTTCTACCCCTCCATTAAGAGCTAGTAGTTGCGGGACCAGGCACTCTATAAGTCCCCTACTAGAAGAATCGAGGACCATCGTGCTCCCATATAGCCATTTTCATTCCCCTACAGTAAGAGCACATGGTTGTGCTAGACCACTCTACTAAAGTCTCCTACTGGAATAATCAAGGACTGTTTTGCACCTGTACAGCCTTTTTCACCCCCCCCCCCCCTCCAGTAAGAGCTGGTGGTAGTCCTACACTAGTCCAGTTGAGGACTGAGTGTTCTGATAGCACCCACCTCTGAACACACAGGGACTGCACAGCACTCAACCACAGAGTCCTTACATAACCCTCTGATCTGTATACCCCTCTGATCGCGCTTCCACACTCAGTCCAGCACTAAACTTTGCTGCTTTGGAAAAGCAAAGCATCACTCACAATTTCTTGCTTCCTGATTGGTCCATCACTCGAGTGTGGAGGCGCGATCAGAGGGTTATGTAAGGACTCTGTGGTTGAGCGCTGCAGTGCAGTCCCTATGTGTTCAGAGTAAGTGAATTTGAAGAGGTGGGTGCTATCAGAACACTCAGTCCTTAACTGGACTATGTAAACCCCTGTAAATCCCCTTTGCCAAGAACAATGGACCTTCTGTAACCCTAACCTTCTCTTATATCACTTCCTAATGTCAATACACTCATATCTTATTTCACTACGTTCACATCAGTACAAGATAGCAAACCCTGGGGCACACCATGCCAATACTCAACAATGTTCTTAATTTATACAGACTGCATTGCAACAAAAAACCCATGCACTTAAATGATTTGATGTAGAGTCAAAGTTTCTTTCAATTCATTGAAATATGTGATTAACTGTAACAAATTCACTTCACACAAGTAAATTCCTTTTATTCTTCTTTTACACAAAAAATGCACTTCAATGATTAACTCTAGATCCAACTATTCTTTCCATTTATTCATTAGAATATGTGATTATCTGTAATGAGTTAACTTTACACAAGTTCAAAAAGTTTTTTAAAATTTTTTTTAAAAATTCTTCTTCATAATAATCAATGCACTTAAATGATTTAATGTGGCTCCAACAATTTTCCACTGATTCATTGAATATGTGGTAAACTGTTATGAATTCACTTAAAAAATTGTTTTCTTTAATTCTTCCTCTACAAAAATCCATGCACTTAAATGATTTAATGAAGAGCCAACCACTCTTTGCAGGAATTTATTGAAATTATGTGATTAACTGCCATGAGTTCACTTAATGCACGTTAAATAATTTAAAAGAAATTATTTTTCTGCAAAAATTCATGCACTTAAATGATATAACATTGAGCCCAAATATACTTACAGGAATCCATTGAAATTACGTGATTTGTTGTAACGGGCTCACTTTACACAAGTTAATGTTTTTATTCTTCTTTCTACAACACCCATGCACTTAAATGATCTAATGTTAATCCAAGAATTTGTTCCATGAATTCATTGAAATATGTGATTAACTGTCATGAGTACACTGTCCATCAGTTCAACTAATTTCTTTTTAAATTCCTTCAAACTTCTTACTTTGTTCTAACAAAACCAATATCCTTAAGCACAAGAAGTTGATGGAAAGAGATTAGTAGAATAGAAAATTATGATGCTGAAATGGAGAAAAAGTTTTGGATCAAATCCTGAACTTCTGAAAAGTAATCAAACATGCCTTTATTTCTTTAGAAAATGTAATCTAATCAAATACATGGAGAAACTTATTAATATTCAATCACCGGATTCAAGGAATTTACACTTTTTTTTTGTTTTGGGAGCTATATTTGCAAAATTACAACATATGACATAAATTCCTTAAATAATCAGAGGAAAAAATATTGGAAGGAGTAATTTATAAAAAATATTGATAATCCTACAGATTTTCCATCCTACGCAATGTTTCACATTGGTTACACGACTCGCTGTTTAATGTCGGTAAATGTGGTGAACTAGAAAACCCATGACCCAACCAAAATGATTGCCTTATCAATGAAAAACAGAGAAGAAATGTGCATCCTGAGCCACGTAAAATAAGATTTTGAATCAATCGTATGATTAATATCAATCGTAATTACCGTGTATATGGAAAAAAATATATACATATTGCCATTAATTTCCCAATTACTTGTATCTTCTATATATTACAGGTCGGCTGGAGGTTTGAATTGAAATTGCCATTTAAAATCGCTAAAAAGAATCACACTTACTAAGAACGTTATTTTTTTCAAGGGATCTTGACTGAAAGAGTAGTATTTACACGCAGCAGGGTTGTTTCGTAGGTATAAAATTTCAAGAAAGTAAGACGATGTCCCTTTATCAACAAACTAAACGATACAGTGATTTTACAAAATCTATTTGGGCAACAGCTGTTGTAGGTATTCTTAATCATTAAAAGTTCAAGCGAACTTCAATCCTTTGCTGTGGGAAAATTTGCAATCGCATGAGGTCAAATTAAAGTAATCCCCATGAAGGGGTATTACCAGACATTTACAGTGAAAATGCAAACTAATTTTTATGGCATTAAAGAGCATGTAGTTACAATATGACAATAATTATGTTTTGTGTAACTATGTGTACATGGTGGGACATCTTACATACATGTATCATGACTAAGTTAATTATAAATAATACAATATTCGTCTAATTCATTTCAAATTTTCTCAATACTTCATTATGCACTTATATGCACCATTTCTTAATACAAGACCAAATCAAACCCGTAATGGATTGAATACTAGTTTTCTAAAGAATACACCTGTAAAAGCGACCCTTTGAAATAAAAAACAAACATTACAAGCCAGGTTGCACTCAAGATATGTCTAATCTTCATTTCTATTTCTATAAAAAAAACACTATACCACAGCCTTGTCATTAGCAAAAGTGTTTGCTACATCTACAACTAAAAAGGACCTCTCACTCCACCTTTCAAACACTGTTGCTCTGCATGCCTGTCTATTATGGACGCTCAATACATATCATATCGATCAACGCTAAAAAAGAAAATGTTTTTTTTGTTACAACCCATCAAAGATTGCTGACAAATTTTCACCCTTTGATATAGCCTATTGTCCTTCCCGACAAGGCGACAAAGCATCTCAAACGATGCGGTAGGCTCGAGAAAAAGGAACAGGAAAATAAGCAAGCAAAAAATATACATGCAGCACTCAACACGTTTCTGGAAAATGGGAACAACGTTAAGGTTTTAGTTCAGAGGGTGGGGTTACTGTGGCTAGTTTTACAATGAGAGGAAGAAGCAAAGTGCAATTGCATGTCTAATTACTTGATTGACGGTTTTTGTTGAAGGGAGAGTGAATGCAAGCAGGCTAATGTGCTCGGTGCCTGGGCGATGTGTTCGTTGAAAGGCAAGAGTTGTTACAGACAATGTCGCCTATGCCTAGGTTGCTTACAGGCAAGTTCTAGATGTCGTAACAGTTAAAAAAGAGAGTTCACAGATGAGGGAGGAAGAAACCTTAATTGAGCAATATACCACAAGCATAAATCCCTGGGAGGTGTTTCACCAAGATAAGAAAGACTTTACGCACAACTTTACGTTCGACTGGTACCCCGTCTTGCGCGTAATCATTCATAATATTACGCGCATTCAGCGCAAGAAGGGATACCAGTCGAACATAAAGTCATGTGTAAAGTCTTTCTTATCTTGGTGAAACACCTCCCTGGTCACATAGGACCCCGGTAGCAGCACGATTCACCCCGACTCTTTGTTAATTCACAGTTAACTGCCTCAGGACAACGAGTCGGGGTGAATCATGTTGCTTCCGGGGTCCTATGTGACCGGGGCTTAAGACTTCCAATAGAATCTGCTGAAAGATTTTCTAGAAATGTGCTTAAAACCATGATGTTACTCTGCCATATGTGAAAGTGTAGTCCCAAATACTATTTCATGTGTTATCTAACTTTAGAAAAAACATAAAGGGGCCAATCAATGATAGAATATTAATGAGCAAATAAATACTTACCACTTTAATTTTACTTGTTTAAATATGTTCATAAATATACATCAGACTGTCGTAAACAAGTCCCACATACTATGTGTAATACAGCTTTGGAAAATATTGAGTGAGTATCAATAACAACAATTTTTTGCAACAACTATTCATTTGAATACGTCCATAGACATATCAGTCTATGATGAACAATTTTGACAAATTTTAGCCACCTTAATTTCAAGCACGTACAGCTGTCAAGTCTGTATCATCTTAAAGCCCTGATCTACAGCACTGGAGGCATTTGCTTCTGCAACATTAGCTCACCTTTATCGATCCCTGCAATGGTACAGTTCGATGAGTGATCTGCACCTCACGCAGAAGAAGTGCATCGGGCAGACTGCGTTCACATGTATATATGTACAGTGCTTAATACAACATGTTTCTAAGCGCAAATTAACACAATATTCTATGGGTCTAGATCCTTTCAAGCAGCTGCAGCAGAACTTTGGAATAAACTGCCAGATGATAACAGGAAATCAGACACTGTTGACAATTTCAAGGCACGCCGTAAAACATA
>BQKZ01002838.1:52505-66651 GCA_036244855.1 Temnopleurus reevesii | reverse complement strand
CCAAAAATCCCAAAGTAAAAGATCAAACACTGCACTATAATTTAATGCTTACTTCAGTAACATACAGTAATACCAAGGCAATAATTTTTATCATTCGTATGAAATGAAAATGAGATCATCGCACCTATGTTTAAATATAATCTGATAAAGGATGACTCACACCTTTGCATTTTCAGCCTGCGTTGGACAAGCGTTTTTGAAAATTAAAAACGATCCCTGGACGCACAAAGACGCAGGTCATACGTTAGACTGACGTAAGGCGTATGCTCCTTGAGCGCTTGCCAAGCCGAACGTCTGATCAGCGTATACGGTGCGTTCGGGGAGCGTTTTTAATCTAAAGAAAATGCTTGGTCGACACAGTCTTCAACGTAACATAAAGATTTGCGATTGAACGCTATTTGATTTAGCGATCAATTGCAAACTTTAGTACATGATTTGCCATAGACTTGCGACTGATATCAATCGCTATCATATTAGCAAATAATCGCAAACCTTTATATTACGGGGCCCAGCCCACAAAAAGTAAAGTATGATCTGAAAAAAAATTACATGATTGATACCACACCATAATTTGCAAAACTTTTAAGATATTAAACATCGGAAGGATGCACACCAAGAATGCTTATTTTCTTTGTATTTAGTTGGAAAAAAAAGAGAGAAGGACAAGAAAATCTGACAACAAATAAGAAGAAGCTGATTGCTCATTATGGTCTTAGCAATCCTCTTCATGCTAAGATGCCTTAACATTGCCACCCTTGCAATACAGAAATATAAACGCTGGTTCCTATGTTACCAGGTTGGCTCAAGGAGTCAAGACGTCTTAGCAAGAAGAGAATTATTTTGTTTATGTGTTGTATTTTAATGAAATTGAATAAACCCATTTGAACATTTAAACATTTGAGAATGGCTGAGAACCCCACAGCTGCCGCAACTTTTGCACACTGAGGTTGGTTGGCTGGTTGACTTTATTTATTCATGGTAAAAACAAAATATTACAAAATTGTGCCCGCATTCAGCTACAAGCTGTTTTTCAGCGAGGCCATGCATGACTGGGGCTTTATGCCTCACAATTAGAAAAAAATGCAGGAAAAGGAGCAATATGGCACCTTTCTGAACAAAATGTAATATCTTAAAGGATGTTCCCAATGTTAAAAGGTGCAACACTGCATCCTTTTTTTCTAACTGTGAGGCATAAAGCCCCAGTCACAAAGAAGCCCGGGAAGCAACACAATTCAACACAAATCTTTGTTCGGATGCATTTATCTGTAAACTTAACAAAAAGTCATAATCAGTCATGTTGCTTCCGGGCTTCTATGTGACAGGGGTTAATAAAATATGCCAACTGTTCCGGAATTAACCGATTGACTGCTGAACTCAGTAATTATGGTATATATTGTGCAGTAAACGGCCCAGTCCCAGTAGTCAATTGGTTCAACAGTGAAACATCAAACAGCTGAACCAAGTATATACTCTCATAGATAAGGAAACATAATAACACTACTTATAATCATGGCATCTCTCCAGTAAAATATTGGCTCAGCCCTAAGGTGATTCACATTTTATTCGTATCTTCCGGAACAGTTGACATCCATGCTCAAGGGTCGTAAGGTTGATGTTTCACCAAGATAATAAAGACTTTAAAGGTCCACTATTATGAAAGTACAAGTTGATTTGTATTGATGTATTATACCCTTATCAATGCCCTTTTCAGTGAAAGTGGGCCCAAATGTGTTTCATATATTTTATTATATTTTTTCTTCATTTTTATGTTGGCTTAGTTGGGAACGCCCCTAAAAATTTCTTTCAAATGTCAATCCTGTTGTGACATCACAAGAGTCAAGTTTGTTCACCTTTCTAGATCATGTTTCAGAGTTGGTTCTGTAAATAACAAAAGGAAATATGTGAATCAATGCAGGTATTCAGTTCAGGTGATTGCGCATTCCAATTCTCTTTCATGGGCAATCACCTGAATTGAAACCCCTGCATTGATCTGGTATCTGTTCTTGTGCACAATGAATCATACTATTCCGCGTATTCAATCCAAGAACTGATACCAGCCGTTCTTAAAATATTTCATAACTTGGTGACGAAACGCTACACCAGGCGGTCTTTCACGAAATTGTTCATTAAGTTAAGAACGACTTTAAGAAAGCCTGGAGCAGGTGAACGAGTCTAATACGCACACGGTTCTCAATCAGTCAGCTCAGGAACTATTACCAGTTGTTCCTAAAGTCGCTAGTAACTTGGTGAAACACTGCCCAGGTTGGTAGACGCTTTAATTCTTCTTCAGGTACTCATCCCTCATAGCAGGAATGATCCCCTTCTGGAAGGCAACATCCAGCAACTCATCCACTTCGGCAATCTTCGGATACTGTCGGAGGGCCCACTTCAAGTACAACTCAAACTCGTTCCAGTCCACCATGCCGTCCGCGTCCATGTCGATCGCCTGCAGAGCCTTCAGTGTATCCGAGCAGCGGTAGCATGAGAAGTAGGCGGACATGAAGCCGTTGTAGAAGGAGTCGTACTGGAGCATGTTGTCTCCCTTGACCGCGTCCTTCAGATCCCACTCATCCCAGATCTTGCGGACCTCGTCAAGGAGGTACTGGGCGTGCGGTCGCTCCAGTTCGACCTTGTCAATCTCATCCCGCATGACTGGGGTGATGCTGCCGCCGGCTCGGTCGAAGAGGAGGGCTAGACCGACCTTGCTCATGTATTCTTCTTTCCTACGAGAGCAATCAATTATAGAAATAACAACGACAGTATTAGAAATATTATAGTATTCTTCCTTAAGTTCCCGTAATAATAGTAATGATGATGATGATGAGGAGGAGGAGGAGGAGGAGGAGAAGGAGGAGGAGGAGGAGGAGGAGGATGATGAGGATGATGATGATAATGATGATGATCAGATGGTGATGCAGATGATGATGATGATAATAATAGTAATAATGATGATGATGATGATGATAATAATAGTAATGATCATGATGATGATGATGGTGATGATGATAATAATTCTAAGGTGATACTATCGCTGAATGGCTCAGTCGAATAGCAGGGCTAGACCCACCTTGCTCATGTATTCTGCTTTCCTGTGAGGGAAGTAATAATAAAAAATAATGATAATGATGATGATGATGATGATGATGATGATGATGATGATGATGATGATGATGATGATGATGAGGATGGTGAGGATGGTGATAATTCTAGAGGTGATACTCAGTCGATGAGCAAGGTTACACCCACTTTGCTTATGTATTTCTTCTTTCATGTTATAATAATAATGATGATAATAGTAATGATAATGATAATAATGAAGATGATGATGATGATGATGATGATGATGATGATGATGATGATGATGATGATGATAATGATGATGACGATGATGAAGATGCTGCTGATGATGATGAAGATTCTGATGATGATGATTATGATGATGATGATGATGATGATGATGATGATGACGATGATGATACTGATGATGACGATGATGAAGATGCTGATGACGCTCATGATAAATTGACCACCCCGGTGACCGGAGATGACATTGCACGTACACCTATGTCTCCCATCTTTGTTTCAAATATTCAGCACATGATTTCCCATAGACTTACGATTGATACCAATCGTACGATAGCTTTGGAATATTTATGTTACCATGGTTACGGGGGCCTGAACTAAAAATGAGTTCTTAGGACCTATCCTCACGTGTTGTTCTCCTATCTGGGTATATTTTTTTATAAGTAGTAGAAGACTATTCTCACCTGCTATTCCTAAGACATTCCAAGTCTATGGCAAATCATGTACTAAAATTTGCGATTGATCGTAAAAGTGACTTTATATATTTCATGTTACGAGCTCCCGAAGACTATCATTACCTGCTGTTTCAAGAATGACTGATATCAGTTCTTGCAGTAAGTACACGTAATATAATCGATAACTAAGCACAAGAACGGACACCGGTCGTTCTTAATGTTTCTCTTATCTGGGTATATTTGTAGAAGTAGAAGAAGACAAAATTCTCACCTGCTATTCCTAAGATCTTCCAGGATGAGTTAATTCATCTTCAGATCAATCTAAGGCCCTAGGCACATAGAAGCCCGGAAGCACCACGATTGAACACGATATTTTGTTCACTTCACAGTCAACTGCCTCCCAACAAATCGTGTTCAGTCGGCGCTCCTAAGATGTGACTGGGGCATTACTAATTCTCACCTGCTATTTCTAAGATCTTCCAGGATGAGTTCTTTCATCTTCAGACCAATCTCCAGGGTGAACTGCGGATCCTCACCAAACAGATCTATCAAACGTTCCTTGATCATCTCTTTACTCGCCATGGTGGTGATCCTGATCGGGGCTTCGATCCCGAAGAAACTCGCCAGATCAAACTCCTCGGGCTGGAGGTTAAAGACGAAGTCCGTCGCTCGGGCGCCGAAGATCGGCTGCTTGGCATCTGGGGGTTTTCCGGTGGAGAGCTCAGTGACCTTGATGGCGGCTTTCCGCAGGTAGGTGCAGTTGAACTTCTTCAGGACCTTCTTGTTGCCGAGCCGGATTAGGTTGAGGAGGGTGACGCAGGACGGAGCGTTACCCATAGAAGCGCCCTCGGCACAGACGCTGGCCCAGATGCCGTCGGCACCGTCCATGAGAACCTGATGGGATGTTCAATAAGAGAAGAATTAAAAACACTTTTGACATGTTTGAAGAATTAAGTGTGTCGTGGGACAAAAGATCCGTACGTCATGGATTAAAATGTGGGATATATCAGTCGTAAGTCGGTCCCGATTCCAATAACATTAATAAGGGAACATTAAATTGATGTTCGACTTCATTTTGCGAAAACAGATTATATCGTTTAAAATACATACCTGTAACAGTACCCATTGTTAACTGTCACTTCGTGAAATAACGGACGAATTGTCTTTATACCTTAGTTTTAGCCTAAGAGTTGTTCTGATGATGTTTCTGAAATTACAAGTCTATACATTCTATGGTAGAATGGAGTATGGTATGATTGAGTAAATTAATCATTATGCTCATTGAATTCAATTTCTACAAATGCGAAAGGGCCATTGCAAAAGTAAAGGGTTAATATACACAGACATTGACTTAAAGGGTATTTCATATGATATTCTTTGGACAACCCGCGTTATATTTTCCCAAGAGGTTATTTTTTCACAAGCATTGCGTATCCGCGTAGCAGCCTATGCGCTGCTATGTGTCTTCAATCAATAGCTGCTGTTTAATATAACCACCTCAGGTTTCCGCTTTGGAAAAAATAAAGCTTCCGATCCCTTAAGGTTGATAAAGTGGGGGTGTTCTCGACCAATCACGCCGCGTCATCTGCCTAGGCTATATAACATACTTACTTGCAGAGCTGTCGCATCACAATAGCCAAACTTCTCATGGACGTGTACCAGTAGATGTCCCTTCCAGTTGTTTCTGTTCATCACTTGTCGGATGTACTTGGCCCACATACCGCACTCCTCGGGCAGCGACTTGCCTCGCGGCTCCTCAAACATTATCCCGAACGGACGACGACTGGTTGGGAGACTAGCCAGGTAGTTCACCACCTTGAATACGCGTTCGGAATGTTCCGGCATCACATCGGGAAGGTCTCGGAAACTGAACATCACCTATAAATCAAATCAGTTTGGATTCATCAAATTTATTTTGATTCAATTGAAATCAGCTTAATTCCGGTGAAACAAGAGTGCTTAATGTGTTCAAATTCAGCTAAATTTCATTAAATTTCTGCCCGATTCCAACCAAATCAATTATAAACTTGAATTCATTCCGATTCAATTAAATTCATTGCCCGTTCGGAATGTTCCGCCATCACTTAGGGCAATTCTCGGAAGCTGAACATTACCTTTGAATCAGATCATTTTGGTTTTATCAAAGTCAATCTTATTCAATTTGATTCAAATAGAATCAGCTAATTAAATTCCACTAAAATATGCTTAATATAGGTAACATCGGCCCAATTTCTTTACGATCTGCCCGATTCAAAGTAAACCAATTAGTAAAAACTACTTCTAATTTAATTCATTCGAACAAAATTCAGCCCTATTGAATCAAATTCACCTACATTAAATAAAATTCCTCTCAATCCAATCTAATTTAGCCTAATTCAACTCGGCTCAATTTAGTTGAAGCCTGTTGAATTCAATTTCTTTTCAATTCAATTCATATTTATTTCATTCAAAAGTAAAAACCAATTTTATGTACAAGGTAATATATACAAATAAAACCTAATGAGGAGACAGCTAGAAAGAACAAAGTCTTATGAGATGCTGCCACCAAATAATACATAACATAAACAGTTTGTTTAATTCTTCTTTAATCTTCATTCAATGAAATTCACCTGATTTTAAAGAAACTCGGTTTAATTGAATCAAGTTCATTTTTGGTATTCAGTTCAATCCCACGTAACAGGTTTCAATTCAAGGGATTTACGTCAAATTCAATTTGTTTCAGCTATGCTCAATTCAATTTATTTCAGTTCAAGTCAGTCCAAGGAGTTGTTGTTCAAAATCATCTGCAAATCAATTGCAACTTTGAACATTGTAACGCATATTTTCATTCGCGCACGGTTTGCGCATTTAACGAGACGCGCATAAAACAATGATTTTGATTGGCGCGTTCTGATCAACTGCAACTTGCGATCAATTGCAACTTTTGAGCAACACCCCCAAGTCAGTTCAATTCAGTTCTTTTCTATTTATATTAATTCAGATCGCTTCTATTTAACTTATAGTTTACTCCAACTTCTACCTCAGCTGATTTTAATTTAATTTGATTAATTTAATTCAATTTCAAGTCTGTTTTAATCAAATCAGTTGAGTTCAATTAATATAAATTTTGTCCAAGTCTTTTTCCATAAAAAATAAGGACAATTCGTTTCTGCACGAGTTTGCAGTTTTCATTTTTGACAGTGCCAAAAGAGGGTGCTGTCGACACTTTTCATACGTTAGGTGTTTTTGTTTGCTGATCAAACACAGACTTAACCAAACTAAAAACCCTAACTTTGAATTTCAAGTTTAATCTAACACAAAGATTGGTGGGGTGCCAAGCTTTACAAAAGGGTACATATTCACTTGAAAATGTTTGCCCAACACTTCAGACGTTGAGATCAAACATATTTTAATGTTGATTTAAGGTTGTGAAAAGATTGCCTCGCCTAAATCCTTTTCAATGTTGATTTAACATTTTGAAAGATTAGAAAGATACCAAACTTTACAAAATTGTTAATTGTCACATCGAAATGTTTGCCCAACAATTCAACCGTTGATCAAACATATTTTAATGTTAATTTAAGGTTGTAAAAAGATTGCCTCGCCTAAATCCTGTTCGATGTTGATTTAACATTTCGAAAGATTGGAGAGGTACCAAACTTTACAAACTTGTTAATTGTCACATCGAAATGTTTGCCCAACAATTAAATCGTTGTACTTTAATATGTTTTAATGTTACTTTACTGTTGTGAAAAGTTTTTCTCTCTAAAAACATTTTGAATTTTAAGTTTAATCTAACATAAAGATTGGTGGGGTGCCAAGCTTTACAAATGGTAAATTTACACTTTAAAATGTTTGCCCAACAATTCAACCGTTGCGATCGAACATTTTTTAATGTTAATTTACTGTAAAGGTTGCTATTCCAAAAACCTTTTGAATTTTGACCAAACATTTGAGTAAATACACACTTAGAAGAAAGTTGCAACATTGCATCTAGCTTGCAGCATTTCAACATCTTAAAAGGTCGGAGGTGCCAAGCTTTACACAAGGCAAATCGTCACTTTAAGATGTTTGTCAAATACTTCAACCGTTGCGATCGAGCATGTTATAATGTTGGAGAACTTGTTTAAATGTGGTACCAATCTTTACAAAATAATAAATTTTCACTTCAAAATGTATGCCAAATACTTCAACCGTTGCGATCGAGCATGTTATAATGTTGGAGAACTTTTTTTAAATGTGGTACCAAGCTTTACAAAATGATAAATTTTCACTTCAAAATGTATGCCAAATACTTCAACCGTTGCGATCGAGCATGTTATAATGTTGGAGAACTTTTTTTAAATGTGGTACCAAGCTTTACAAAATTATACATTTTCACTTCAAAATGTTTGCCAAATACTTCAACCGTTGCGATCGGACATGTTTTAATGCTAGAATGAAAACAGTTTGTTACTTCTAAAACCTTTTTGATGTTGATTTAACATTTGAGTAATATATAGACGTCGGAATAAAAGGTGCAATGTTTCACCTTGCAACGCTGTGAGTACCCTTTTGGGTGAAATATTACATTTGTTTCAGAAAGTCAATGTTGCATTTCTTTGTATAACAAATAAAATAGCAGCATTTGTGGGGTTTGAACTCGTCCAGACTCTAGCCATTTTTTAATCTTTTCCCTCTCCCCACGAAAAATGGGTACCTGGCAGGAATTTATTCCTTAGATTGCTTGAGCGCCTAACTGGCTTGCTCGGCAGTTATAGCCAGGGTAATAATATGGTACCTAGTATCAGGCGCTGTAGAGTACATGCATATAGTGATTGCGCTATATAAATGGAGCTATTATTATTATTATTATTATTATTATTATTATTATTATTATTATTATTATTATTATTATTATTATTATTGTTATTATTATTATTATTATTATTATCATTCCCTACAGATTCATTGAATTCAATGATACAGCCCTGTTCACAACAGCCAGTTAAACCTTACAAATCTTCACTTCCCATATATTTTGAGTGAATGAACATGGCAAATTACCCCTAACTCTATCTGGTATTTAGTATCAGGCATCATACAACCCGCCATTATTTGAATGACGACTACAGCCTCGTCTGACGACCCCCCCCCCCCCTCCTCCCCGTTCGTCTACCACACACTCAAAGATAGAGAGCCGTCACAATACTTTAGAATGTGATAAACACTCCTAGAAAAAGAGGATTCTACTAACCTTTGTTTTCGGGCTGAGATTATCAAAGCACCAGTCATTCTATTTCTTCAGCAACGCACACATCTGGTCCATGGAGAACTTCTTAAAGTCGTAGATCTACACACGACCATACGAACGACTGGTGGCCCTATCGATTCAGCGCCATTGAGTACGAGAAGGATCACCAGTCGTTCGTAGTACAGTCTTGCGTAGATCTATAAACAGCTTTATGAAACACAACCCTGTAAACGCTTTAATTGTCAAAAACACTGGGCCGACACACGCTAAAAACGAAAAGGTGTGAGTCGGCTTCGAGCGTATAAATTCCCCAAAATATTCCCTTAAAATCCCTTAAAATATGGTAAACAATCCGAGAGAAGGAGTGATCTACAAACCTTTGCTTTCGGGCTGAGGTTCTCGAAGCACCAGTCATTCCATTTCTTCAGCAACGCACACATCTGGTCCACAGAGAACTTGGTGAAGTCGTACACAGTATCCCCCAGATCCAACTCAAAGATCACGCTGAAAAGGCCCACTGGTTTCAGCTTGCGAATACCGATTGGTACGCCAACTGTGTCCGGTACTTTGTTCTTGGCACCTGTTGAATAATTACAATTTTGATGATACTATTAATAGAATATTAATAGTAATCATAATAATGATGGTAATACCAATGAGGGTAATATTAATGATAATGATAATAATAATAATAATAATAATAATAATAATAATAATAATAATAATAATAATAATAATAATAATATCAATAATAGTGATAATAACTGTCGACAGAAGAAAACATGTGCGCAACTGATTTGCGCATCACTTATTGCGCAAAACAGATGCGCACTGGTTTCCTGCCGTCCACAAGTCTCTGTCCATCAAGTACGAATTAAANATCGTACAACACCAGAAAAGTGTAAAAATAACACCAGTTCGGAATCAAATCAATGTATTTAAACACCGACTGGTGTTGTTCAAGGCCTTAAACAACACCAGTTGGTATTGAAATATATCAAATGGATTCCAAACTGGTGTTATTTTAACACTTTTCTGGTGTCGTCATATATAGATTCCGGTTGGTGTTTGCAGTGTACCACAGATTACGTTCTGAATCGTCAAAGAAGGCACATGAACTACTGCCCCCGTGTTCTTTAATTACTTGTTAAGAGCCACATTCAACAGGTTAATCAGATGGCAGAGAGGAATACCTTCTTTGACCTCGGAAAAGGCCCAAAGTAGGTTAGGGTCCTCGCCCTTATCCTTAAGTTGCTGAATAAAGACATCATCCACGTGGGTTGTAATAAGCTAACCGATCGAATACTGAGTTTTATAGTTCCTATATATTTGGCCAGGGACAACTCGGTTAAAGAAGTCAATGGGTTAGACATATCAAATGAACTACTAAAGAGAAACTTATAGAGCCATGTTTTAAAAATTGATGAACGGGGGCTTTTGGACAGAAGGAAACGCATGCGCATCTCACGTGCGCAACAGATGATGCGCACATCAGTTGCGCACTTAAAAAAACCCTAGAAACTTGCAATGTGTAGTAAACAAACCTATTCAAAAGTTTCGCACTTAATTGTCATTTAATTCTCACATCGGATGCGCACTGGTCTTCTACCGTCAACGTCAACAAGCCCCCGTTCTCTATTATCGAAAGCCCGCTCTCACCTTCTGTGACCCCAGAGAAGGCCCAAAGTCCATTAGGGTCCTCGCCCTTATCCTTCGATTGCTGGATAAAGACATCAGCCATCCATTGAGTGCAATAAGCTAACCCTTTGACGAATGTATTCTATAGTTCTCTTAGATTTTAGCCTGGAAATACCCGTCCCCAGTAAGCAACGAAATAAACGAACCACCAGAGAGAAAATTCTAATAGCATGTTTTCAAAAGTGATGTACGGAGGCTTGTTGGCGTTAGAGAACGAGTGCGCAACTGATGTGCGCATCATTTATTGCGCGTAACAGATGCGCATTCCTTTTCTTCCGTCCACCATTTTCGAAACCGTGCTCTCACCTTCTGTGACCTCGGAGAAGGCCCACAGTCCGTTCGGGTCCTCGCCCTTATCCTTGAGTTGCTGGATAAAGACATCATCCACGCGGGTCATGTGCGAGAAGGAAGCGACTATGGTGTTCTTGAAGCCGCACTTCTTCACCTCGTTGTAGATGGCCCATTTGCTCTCGATGGTATGACCTTTAAAGAAAAAAAGGACGAAAATATGCATTAGGCGATGTAAAAATGTGAATAACGCAACGGCAAATGAATCCGTGCCCTCAGGCTCAGTCATATTCCGGAACGGTTGGTATCAATAATAGGGTTCATAATGAGAGCCGAAACCACGAGGTATCAGTCAACGGAAGCTGATACAAGCAGCGCAAAGGCGCCTCGTTTTGAGCGAAAAGGCGAGAGGGCAACGGTTACCTGTAGAACCTCACGTTATGGAGGAAATGCGAGAAAGCGACCTGCACAAGCCCTCCTTCCCGCTGCATGTGTAAACTTTGTTTCTGAAACCTGACGGTTTCGGCTCTCAGTGGTAGGGCTCACAAATTGTGCAGAAACCTTTCAGGAACGACAGTCCCACGGAAGCTTACACGTGCAGCGCAAAGGAGAGTTTGTTTAAGTTGCCTCCTTGCGCCAAAGGAGCGCACGCAGAACGCCAAACCACCGTATGAACTGCGTGTTTATGCGTCCAAGGGGCGTTTTTAATTCTAAAAAAAAGTGTCAGGCCGACGCAAGCTATAAAATTTAAGGTTAGCGTCAGTCTTAACTTAAAATGCAGGATCAACACGCTATAAATTATTCAAATAAAGTAGGCCATATGTAGATCCGTAAGCCGTGTATTCAACTGTTCGGACACAACAATTACAGGCCGGTTCCGAGCTTCCGAGCAAGAGCATTATACAGGAGCATTGAATTTACATTCGACTTGATTTTACGTAAATAGCTTATATCGTGTTGTTCTTACCTTTTAGCTGTCCAACGGTACTCTCTCTGATAGAGTTGTCCAGAACAAAGATGTCCAGATCCCGCAGAACTTGATACTTTTCAATTGCCTTTGCCGCATCCTTCTCATAGGCTTTTGAGAGTTGCTTCACATTGGTAGTCATTTTCCTTCCGCTTTATCCCTACATGAAATTGATATTAAAGGTATAGATTTGTAATTGATGTGAAAAAGGCATATATATTCACAAATTGCTTCACATGCGTAAATATAAATATGTATGAAATTAGGATAAGATTTTCGCACGTATTCTGGCGTAGTTTACTTCGAAAATGCCAACCAGTCGTTATTCCTATGGCGCGCTGAATGATTCACACGCTACCCGAGCAGGCAATGATGGGTATTCATTTTGCACGTGAAACGATGTTGGGTTGAGAGAGCGACGCCGTCGTCATTTTTTTTTTAATTTTGCGATAATTAAACCATTTCTAGGTAGATCTTATTCAAACAAGCTCTAATTTACTATTTTAAATCTGAATTATGGTAATAATTGTACTGCAGCTCGCAAACTAGTGAAATATTTGAAGCGCAATCTCTCCCAAAACTAATGTAGCGGTTTAATACATACAAGCCAGGTTAAAGCCCAAGTAAAGTTTTGGTAAAAGTGAATATTTTCATCACCAAATTTTGTCTTCAAATCTATATAAAAATAAATTATAGTATCATGAACATGTTGCACAAGAGATTGTGCAAAAATGAACGAGTTTTGGAAAAGCTATATATCCTAAGATTTAACACAATATTGATGATCGATGACGCCAAACAGATTTCGAAAATCTCCTGTTATTCCTTGAAGTTTTCAGTTTTTAGGCTCCCTTCACCCTTCACGTTCCATTTTGTTGAGCATGTACATCAAAAGGGTACAAAAATTGCACCCTTTTCGTTTTTTGCCGCAGGTCGTTTCTGTTCGCGAAGTTTTGAACCTTTGTGCACCCTCTTTCTTTAGTGTGTAAGCGGGAAATTATGCTGAAATGTATCTTTGATTTAACACAAAATTATTTGGTAGCCAGACATTGATCTTCAAAAAAAATAGAGAAAAGATTTCTACCAAAGAGCCGCTGGCGATGAGGTCACCATTTCATTAACAATACTACCATTCCCGTCAGCCAGGCAATAAATTGAATATGATGAATAAATTTTCCATATTTTAGATACAATACGTTATCATTATAAATATGATAAAGCCACGTCGCAAAAAAAAACATGTTTATCATAAAACTCACGTTCGGTTTTTATCGTTCCAAAGTGCAGCCGCCTGTATGTTTTGTATTTCATTTGAGGTGATGAAAATGCATTATATTATGATTTAAAGGAATTCCAGACGTTGCATTGTATGGACATTTTCGTGAGCAAATTACATCCCACTGACTGACTAGTCTGCTAGAACAGACCCTTGGGTTTCGTTGTGCGCATACACAGAGAGTGATACAGAGTATACATTGTGTGTCTCATTGTGTGTCTCGTGATAGAGCAATGCTGTATGTGTGTGATGTAGTCACACAGCGCATACTCTGTATCATGCTCTGCGCACTCGCACACCGAAAGTCTCGGGTTTGTGCTTTCAAATTACTAACTGACAGAGGCGCATGAACAGTTTACGGGGGGACTATCTTAATGTATTGGCTATATAGGAAAATGTAAGAAAATACAGTGCACTGTACAACCTAAAGTGTACAATGACAAACCGGTTCCAATGTCAGTAGCATTACAAATGAGCATTGAATTGGCGTTTAACTTAATTTTACGGAAAAGGATAATTTTGCACCCTTTCTGCATATACCCTTTTTGTCTGGTTGTTAATGGACACAATTATACAGAATACGGTTTTCTTTCAATACATTTATCATTCATTTTATACTTGTGACAAAATTAGAGTATGCAGGAGATAGTTCGTACAAAAGGTTTTATTTTTTATAATTTGATTTATTTTTATTGTCATAAAAATCATCAAAAATCACAATATTTGCAAATAATTTGAACATGATTAGAAATTAAACTTCTTTTGGCAGAATAACAGTAATATAGCGAATTAAACAAAAGCGAGATCCGAGTCAAGAAAAAGGTGGGCGATATTCAAAGGTGTCAAAAGTGCGCAGCGTTAAAAATGCCGAAATAAACGTAGCCGAGAGGCCGGGCGATTCACCTCAACTGCCATCGTCCACTCCGTCTCCAATCACCCGACCCTAC
>BQKZ01002838.1:17895-50784 GCA_036244855.1 Temnopleurus reevesii | reverse complement strand
GAATACGGGAGGGCCGATCACAACGTTAGCTCTAAGGTCCATTCAAGAAGTAGCGTTGTGTTGGTGCACCCTTCTGGAACGGACCTTAGCAGCTTAGAGCTAACGTTGTGATCGGCCCTCCCGTCTTTTTTTGCTTAAAGTCCCTAATTGAAGCCTTCGGGTTCGGTAACGTAAAAAAAAAGGGAAACGATTTTTCCTGAAATATCTCACTTCGAGAATAAATAAATTTTTAAAAGATCAAACTTTGAACCGGAGTTGCGGTTTTGCGTAAACACGATGCACAGACTGAACCCTTCCAGATTATAAAACCAGAGCTGTGACCATGCTCGATATTATAATAATGTGTAAATTAACGGGAAATGCTTTTACAGATATACCGAATAAAAATGTTGTGCGTAGTATTGATATTACTTTGATACATCTCTTTAAGATGTTTTCATCAACCATATCCACTTCTTACTACAAACTCTTAAGGGATGTTGCTCAAAAGTTGCAATTGATCGCAAATTGCAGTTGATCGGAACGCGCCAATCAAAATAATTTTTTCATGCGCGTCTTGTTAAATGCACATGCCGCACGCGAATGAAAATGCGCGTTGCAATTAGCAAAGTTGCAGTTGATTTGCAGTTGATTTTGAGCAACATCACCTTAGTCACGTAAATAATATTTTACTTGATTATATGCAAATGCAAATTGCTGTGTCAAGGAAAGATATTTTTTTCTAAAACAACACATTCGACAGCAGATGATATTCACATTACTACAAACTCTGTATCTTTGTGTAAAATTGATGAAGTTTGCACCATGAATGTAAATAAAATAATGGTTACTATAGTGCACCCAGAACGTCATCAAATTAACAACATGTCTGAAGATTCTATTGATTTGCCAATTTTTCAAATCATGAAAATGAATCATCTTTTTAACATTACTTGTCCGATTCTAGAATTAGTGTATTATATCTAATTGCTTTTTATGCTTTGTTTTAAAGCCATTTGACGCAAACACAATACCTTTTTCGACGAAATCATCTTGTCGAATACATATTCTTGTTTATAATTTCTGAAATATTGTTCATATAGAAGAGATTATACAAAAAATACATAGATGAATATAGATTTAATAAACAATGTATATAATTAAAAAAAAAATATGTATTTGTCTTATAAGCACGCTTTCATGATAGCAGATTAATTTACGGTTAGCACTGTAAATTCTGGTAAAGGAATATCTTTGTCACTTTGGATTTACAATAACAAAACTAAAACAAAAAACATAGAATTTAAAGAATAATAAAAAAAAACATAATAGATTGTACAAAAAACAATATGATCTAAAAGAAAATAGTTATTGAAATATTAATTTCTATATTTATGCAATCAATTAGTAGCATAATCGAAATCGTTTCAACTAGAAGAAATGGTGTTGAAAATGTTGAATTCAATAAATAAAGAGAACTGCTGAAACTGTTTATCCAATAATGGAGAGCTGTGGAGTAAAATGAAGTAAAAAAGAGCTTGAGCTTTCGATCCTAGCAGAATCTTAATCATAAGCTAAATAGTGATTTGCTCTAAAGATAAAAAAAAATAAACAAATAAAGGATTTAAAAAGCAATGATATACAATAATAAGCCAATTGTAGAGAGGTGACAAACCTACGTCATCATTGCTTCATATCACGGGATCTGGAGTTGCCAATTTGCTAGAAACATAACTATTTGAATTATTTGTTTAATATCTTTCAAAAATTCGTAATTTCTTTATTCATTGTTCGATTTCGCTCAAACTTTCTTTGATATGTCCGTTTAGTTTTTGCGCTTTTTATCAAAGCATGTTATTTTTAGCGTGGAGTAACCGTTTAAGAAATAAAATATAAACTACCTAAATTCTGCAATAAGTTGATTATGTTGGACTCTCTTTATTATTGTTCTGTGCTCACCAAAATTTTCTAATAATGAACAGCTTTTATATAGCGCTTATCAACTCTTCATGAGACTTCCCTAAGCGCTCTATAATTGCAGCATTACTACCCTGGCTTTAGCCCGGCAGCCACAATGCAGCGCACTTGGCGTTTCAAGGAATAAATATTCCTACCAGGTACCCATTCAGCTCACCTGGTTTGAGTGCAGCACAATGTGGATGTGCTGTTCTACCCCATTTAAAATATCATTCTCGGGTTGACTCTCCTTTTAAGAATTGTGGTTACCACCACCTCAATAAATAAAATATTAGTACCTCAATTCTCCATCAAGATAACATATTTCTTTTGCAGTCACCAACTTCTTCTGCTCCTGTTAAAAAGACTGTATTATTGTGTTGGTTACCTCCTGCCCACCCCAAAGCACTATAAGAATAAAAACATTATTTGCAATTACCTCAATTCTGCAACAAGAAGATATGCTCTCTCTCAGGTGCGTTGCCCGGATAGATCTCCAAAAACGTAACTGCCTTACGACCCTGGAATGATGAAGTGAGCTTGACAACTGGCCCAGATAGGCTGAATAACCCCGTATAAATTAACATCATGACAACTGAACTGTGCTATATTTCTCCACCAATCACCGTTCGAGGGCGTGGCATCCATAGCCGTAGATTAAAGGGGAACCAACCCCTGGATTTATCGTGCTCTTATTAACTGAATAAAAATCAGATGAACAAACTGTGGAAATTTGAAGCAAAACCGGACAACCCAATCAAAAGTTATGAAATTCACAGAGATTTGACGATCACTGCCGCTCATAGGGATATATTTTCGCTAATAGTCTATGCATTTATGTATTGTATACTATGTATCAATTATATTTGTTAAGCGCATAGGAACGTCTTTACGTATTTTGCGCTATATAAAAATGTCATTATTATTATTATTATATCCGTGCGTTCGGCAACACCGACGGCATCTGATTTTTCTTTTTATTCAACGAGAGCATGATAATTCACGGGGTGGGTTCCCCTTTAATGTAAACAGATATGAAATGTTATGAAAAAGAGATGATTGTAACACGACAATATGGGTAGTGCGAAAGAGTTAAAAAGCGTGAGACCTTTATTAAACTCGTTGGTAGTGCGAGCCGATTGTGTTTAATGCCCCGGTCACATTGGACCCCGAAAGCAACACGATATACCCCGACTCTTTGTTAATTCACAGTTAACTGCCTCATAACAACGAGTCAGGGTGAATCGTGTTGCTTCCGGGGTTCTATGTGACGGGGGCTTTAACGATTGGATTCTTGGAAGCAAATAAAGCAATCCAAAACAAATAAAAATGTCCGGGTGTCATCAACCGAAAAACGCGAAGAACACTTGTTTTCTTTCTTTTCTTTACTGTTCACTCAAATTGAAAAGAATCAGAGCAAACTTATATATCAACCTGTCGAATACAATCTGAAAAGTAATTTTCAGACGATCTCTGGATTTTCACTGCTTTCCAAGTCTTATTCTCTTAGTGAATTGATTGATTGATTGATTAGGTTTTATTTCTGCGTTCAAATAATACAATATAAACAAACATATATAAACGTCAGTACATAGATCATAAATATTGTGAATCGTAATAAATGTAGAAACAAAACATAATGATTAACATTATATCGAATGGAATAATGGAACGCAGGAGACCGACATCTCTGTGAATTATGTTTAACATGTTTGTTGTTAAGGCGATCCCAACACAAGCTATGCTTCCAGGGTACTCGCCTCCTTTGATTCTATTACTTTGTAATGTTATTTTGTATTGATTATGTACATGAAAAAGGAAATAAATGTTTGATTCAATTCAAAATTCAATAAAAAATATATATATGTATGTATCATAATTGAAATAAAAATTTCCCGATTGAGGGCATCCGAATATTTTTTTTTACTTTGTATTTACCCACCCAACAAATTTTCACCTTGCAAGCAAATATCCTTAATAATGAAAAATAAAGGGGAACATTAAAATCCTTGACCCCAAAACCTATATTTAGTCACCAAAATCGACCTCCTAGGTGAAGTAGTTACGACGATATAGGCAGTAAACCAATTTTGGCGGCCATTTTGGCGGCCATGTTGGATTTCACTGTAATGGGCATGTCCTACAAAAAAAAACACAAGAGAATCGAAATCCTTGACCCCAAAGCCTATGTTTAGACACCAAAATCAACCTCCTACGTGAAGTAGTTACCAAGATATAGGCAGTAAACCAATTTTGGCGGCCATTTTGGCGGCCATTTTGAATTTATAGCTGCAAAAATTGTTCCCAGTATTTTTGCGAGGTACATAGGAGCTTATTTTCCTTAAAAATGATTTAGAATGCAACATTTATTGAGAAAAAAAGGCTCAGAGAGGTTGGTCACGGAACCTCCCAAAATGACTCAACCTATATAGCAGGAACCCCAAGAGAAAAAAAAAGAACGGGCTAATACGATATTTTTGTTGTATGGGATTTTCCGGAAAAAAATCAAGCAATTCTCATTTGAATTAATACTACTACTAATACTACTAGTAGTGATAATAATAATATGTCTTATTTACCCAGGGTAGCCACATTCAGCTGTAAGTTAGCTGCTCTTCCAGCGGGCCCTGCATAACATAAAGTTATTATTACCTCCTTTCTTAAATGCCGATCGCCTGGCAAGAAGGCAGATGGTCCCATTTATGTAGGTCTTTGGTATGACCCGGCCGGGGATCGAATCCACAACCTTCCGTTCATGGGGCAGACGCTCTACCACTGAGCCACACATGACCGGTATCAATCCTTGTGGCACTTTATCCATTGACTACTTGAATCTACAGTTTGCATAGACTTTGTGCATGGACTGCCCAATTTCAGTAGAAAATAGATTAGATTATGGAAGATCACCTGGGGTGTAAATTATCATTCAATATTGTTTTCATACGATTTAGAATTGCTCAAAGGTTTGTGCGTTCTTTTCATTTAATTCTATACGATCCAGCTGGCATTCAAACTATAGTCAAGAATCATTGAAGCATCATTTCTCTCTTTTGAATTAGCGATTTGTGCTCATTTGCTAAAAAAAAAAAAGGGTCGTTCAAGAGTGCAGGGGCCGATTGCTCGAAATAGTCTTAGCTATCCTCTTCTTGCTAAGACGTCTTGATTTCTTGTGCCACCCTCGTAACATAGAAGTTGTTTTCGTTGATACGACTATGATAGGAGGGTGGCACAAGAACTTAAGACGCTTTTGCATGAAGAGGATAGCTAAGACCATTTCGAGCAATCGGCCCCTGGCGTGTAGATTATCAGTCAATCTTTTACGATTTAGAATTTTTCGAAGGTTTATGGGTTCTTTTCATTTAATTCTATCCGATCCAGTTGGCATTAGAAATTGTCGATAATTATTGAAGCATCATTTCTATCCTTTGAATTAGCGTTTGGGGTTCATTCGCTGAAAGGGTTTATTCAAGAGTTCAGGTTAACTTAATAATGCGGGGCAGAATACAGGAGAAGTGTACAATATTGGTATATTTCGAATTTTAACGAGGCAGGGAAGTAATAAAAGCAACATTTGCACAGACATTTCTGTGGCATATTGATTCTAAAAGTAATATATAATCACATCAGTATCACCCTCAGCTACTTGTTATACAGTCAAGTAACACCTTCATTCTAATGATAATAATAATAATGATATCTCTTATTTACCCAGGGTAACCACTTTCAGCTGTAAGCTGTTCTTCCAGCGGGCCCTGCATAACATAAAGTTATGATACCCTTCTGCATTTCTTAAATGCCGAGCGCCTGGCAAGAAGGCGCCAGATGTTCCCATTTTCATAAGTCTTTGGTATGACTCAGCCGGGGATCGAACCCACTACCTTCCGTTCATGGGGCAGACGCTCTACCACTGAGCCACACATTTCATTATCTACGGTGAAACTACCGTATGGTAGATGTACGGTGACACATTTAGCAGATAATTTATTTGTTCTTTTCATTTTTTATGACGACTGTTTTCTGCGTTCATAAATCGTCATTAACGCTTGGCAGACGCTGGCTATAAAAGCAAAATTGTGAGTCTACTTTAAAATATCACCTTAGCTTTTACAGCATACTCTACTTTTCGTTCATGAAACGTGTCTTCACCTCCTAGCTCTGACTCTGGGGGCTAGAGCCCCAAAGCCCCTCACCCCTGGTGCGCGCATGGCTATATGAAAGCTGTTTATCATTATCATTATTATTACTATTAGCCAATTCACCTGTTTTAGTTTAAATGACATTGGGAAATAATTGCATTTATTTATTTAGCATTAACGGAAGACTTGCAGTTGACTAGTGATTGACGTGGATATAGTTGGCTGGGCGTAACCACGGCCATGGGTAGTCTGACCATGGTTTGATTATTTAACGGAGGCTTGACTGTCTACACATACAACTCTTGTCACAGAATTTTCATTTAAAGCCCAAGTACAGTTTTGGTAAAAGCGAATATTTTTATCACCAGATTTTGTCTCCAAATCTATATGAACTGAAATATAGTATCATAAACATATTGCACAAAAGATTGTGCGAAAAATGAACGAGTTGGAGAAAAGCTATAACCTAACATGTGCAAATTTAGTGTGGTGCTGCACCACACTATTTCAATATTTTCTTTCTTGATAAGGACAACTTCCCATGCTCAGAATTGGATGAAAATTTCAGAATTTAATTGTTGTCTATATCTCTATATCATTCTATTGTCACATCTCGGAAATAACTTTGTATATGCTCGATAACGAGCAAAATAATGCTTGCTATAACTAAGAGAGGGCGCTAAATATGATTTAACGGTCAAATTCAAATTCTCAAAAGAATCAGTTCGTAAAAAAAATATGCTATGCCTTCTAAAGATGTGTAGAAGAATTACATGTCATGATAAATATCCCCCAAATTCACATTTTGTCATCTTTACTAAAACTATACCTGGGCTTTAATTGTCACAGAATTTTCATTTAATGTCAAGGACTTTGCGTCCAAAATCCAGAATTTCAGACAACCGACAACTGCTTCGGCGACAATTACTCCATTCTTATTTTTATCTGGGCATACACACCGAGAAATATAGGAGCACAAAGAGTGCAAACCTCCGCTTAAAGGAACAATCTGCGGCAAAACTCGAAAAGGTTTACACAGTGAATCCTTTTGGTGTACACGCCCAGCAAAAAAGATTACGTTAGGGGTGCAAACTACAAAGAAAAACTGTGCAATATTGTACCATTTTACAATATCGAGGAGACACTATGTAATAATATGGAATTATTGTTTGATGTCTTTCAACATGTGGAAGCGCCGTGGTGCAGTGGTTCTGACTCTCGCCTTGCAGGCAGAAATCCGCGGTTCGAGTCCTCTCCATGGCGTTAGTTTCCTTCGGCGAGAAATTCATCCACACTGTGCTGCACTCAACCCAGGTGAAAAATGGGTACCTGGCAGGAATTTACTCCTTGGAATGCTTGAGCGCCTAACTGGCTTGCTCGGCAGTTATAGCCGGGGTAATAATATGGTACCTCGTATCAAGCAAAGTAGAGTATATGCATATAATGATTGCGCTATATAGATGACCTATTATTTGTTCAAAGTCGTCATCTTTTATGCATGGGAGAGTTGGACGATCGAATATTAAAGAACCAAGCAAACCTACATCTAAATGAGCGGGTTCGATTCCATTGAGCACCCTGGAGAATTCAGAATACCTTTTGAGGTTCGATTTTTCACCCGATAGCATCCAAAAAGTTACTCCCAATGCTACTATTGTTTTGTTTTCACCTTCAAATGTTCAATATTACCTCTTTATTTCTAAGGGGGTGTTGCTCAAACGTTGCGATTGATCGTAAGTTGCAGTTCATCGTGCGCACCAATCAAAATCATTGTTTCGTGCGCGTCTTGTTAAATGCGCACACCACGCGCAAATAAAAATGCGCGTTACAATTTGCAAAGTTGCAGTTGATTTGCAGTTGATTTTGAGCAACACCCCCTAAGTGTGGAACAAATGTTATATCAGCGTCAAATGCGGCCAAACATAGGCCGTCCAAGTGCTGCGTTCGTTTTCACCATCAAACGTTCCATATTGCCCCTTTATTTCTAAGTGTGGAACAAGTGTTATATCAGCGTGAAACGCGGGCAAACAGAGGCCACCCACACTCCCTTCGCGATGAAAGAAAAGGAAAAAAGTTCAAGAACTATCTGACTATGCAAAGGAATGTGCCTATTCGTGTGTGCTCGTGCGAGGATTGTAAATGTGTTTCATTATTTTCATTTTTATTTTTTTTTTCATTTCATTATTTTGCTTGGCAAGCCATCCGATTAGTGAGTGAACAACCCGTGAAACAAACATATGACATATTTGCCATCAGACCAAAACATTCATACTTTTATTCGCAATAGCCTTGTCTAACAAATCAATGTTCATTGCACTCAATTAAGGGAAAAATAAAATGATTGGATGCCCTCGACTGCCCAACCCTCTGAAAATAGCCCAGCGAACTGAAGTGTTTTCTTTTTCACTCAAATACTAAAGCCATGAAAAGGAATTGCAGTAAAATCACAATAAAACACGAAAAATGCAAACTGGAAACCAGTATGATTACACATACGATGTGAAATAAAGCCGGAAAGTCATTTTCATGCGCATTAGGGATTTAAACTGCTCCATGAAAGGCCTCATGCTTTATTTTCTACATCAAAAAGGCTGACGAATTGAAAAAGGGGGAGCTTATAAGTGTATATAGCATGAAGGTAAGTTGTTCAACTCGTCAGGACGCCTACTCTAGTACGAGAAGTCGACTTGTACAACTGACCTCGCCTCCGTGATGCACATTAAGGCATCCATATTTTTTCGAATTCGTCCGCCTTCGTCCGCCTAATTTCATATGGAATTGAGGGGTTTTGATGCATCTAAAACAATTTGAGACTACGCCAGATCGTTTCACGTTAATGCAAAATTATCCTGGCCGTTACAGTCATGCCTTTAAAATGGTTTCGAATATTAACTGACTGAACAAAAATAAATATACGTCGTATTGCGTTTTAGCCTCCGTCTGCCTATCGTTTTTTATTATTAAAAACACTCCTTGGATTACTAAATACGATGGTCATACGGTGGACTGACGGTCGGTGTGCGCTCCTTATGCGCAAGCCGAACGTCAGTCCATCGTCCAATCCGTGTATAATGTGCGCTCCGGCAGCGACTTTAAATTTTCAAAAACGCTAAAACTTAAAGGTGTGAGTCGGTCTTTCGATGGTTTCGAAGAACTGACTGCACAAAAAAAAATCAATTTCTGTCACGTATCAAAGCATGGATGGAATATTTATGATTAAAACGGAGCAATCGTCACACATGACTACATGTTTCTTTGACTTCAACCTCAATAAAATTGAGTTCCAGACAGTTTTATTGAAAAAATAATCCTCCTCTTGCTTGAAAAGCGGTGCAGACACAATGGTAAAAATGTCAATAACGCATTTCAAAAATTCCAATCAATAATTTTTCGAGATGTTGTTGGATATTGTTCAGGGGTGATTGCCTTCTGATATAAATGTTTATATGTAAAGTTAAAGGGGAATTACACCCAGACAATAATATATGGTCAGTAAATGAAGGAAAATTAGATGAACAAACTGTGAAAATTTGAGCAAAATCGAATAAACCTTTCGAAAGTTATGAATTTTCAAAGTTATCATTTCCACCTGTGCCGGGCATCTTTGAATTGGCATGCATATAGCTAATTAGCCTAATCTGTGATGTCATACATGGAGAACTCCTCATTCACTTTGTACATAAATTTATTGAAAATGAAGCAATATCATATTTCAAAGGAATGATCAACGCCGTTCTTTCTGGAATGCTTGCAGAATTGATGTGGTTATAATATATTTAACACAAGAAACAAAATTTTGTCTACTTTTCTGCATAAAGAGGAAAATGTCAAATTTTGTGTACAAAGCGAATGGAGAGTTCTCCGATTTTGCTCAAATTTTCAGTTTGTTCATCTTATCTTTCTTCATTTAATGAGAGCAATTTAATGTCTGAGTGTAGTTCCCCTTTAAAGACATTGTCACACATTGTGATTTTGTTATTGAAAAGTTATCAAATGAAAGCTGTCTGATCTATGTTATTTATTTATTTATTTATCTATTCATTCATTCATTATCTATTCGGCAATCAGATAAAATAGGAATACAATGTTCACATAACAAATAGAATTACAAACAGAGCAAGTGTTGGGAGAGAATGGCAGACAGGGAGAAATGACATGAATGACCTGAGTTGAGTTGAAGGAGTTACCAGAGTATCAAAAGTGTTAACTTAATTACATTGAGATTGATGAAAACATAATTAATATTGATTTGATACACGCATACACTCCTCCTAGGGGTCTTCGCTCATCCAACTCCGGCTCCCTTGTAATACCAAGATCATCAAAATCATGGGGAGATCGTTCTTTTTCTCATGCTGGCCCAACCCTCTGAAACATGCTCCCACCAATCATCAGAAATTGCACTTCTGCCGATAAATTCAAACAGCACCTCAAGACTTACCTTTTCAATGCCTCTTACTCATAACTCCAACTCAAGCAGCATTCTTTCTACCTTTCTACCTTCAACCTTTCTTTCCAACTTTCCTCTACTATTCTCTACTATTCGGCGCATTATATATCGCATCTATTATTATTAAGAGTGCAAAACTGCAGGATGATATACAGGCACAGTCAAGATATATATGATAGTTGAATAAAGCGTACAGATGAATCATGGCGCCAATTTCCTTCAGCAAGAAATTCATCCACATAGTCAGGTGATAGTGCTGCACTCAACCCAGGTGAGGTAAATGGGTACCGGTAGGAAGAACTCCCTTGAATGCAGTGAGCGCCGAATGGTAGCCATGCTATAGCCGGGTAATAATGCACAGAGCGCTTAGAAACAATTCGTATTAAGCGCTATCTAACTGTTGCGTGTTATTGTTATTATTATTCCTACACAATGTCCCTATAATTTCCTATTTCATCCAAACAATATTTCTGGCTCATTTTGATTAATTAACATCCCTTTCATTATTTACATATTCATTTTTTTCAGTACAAGTTTGAATTTACAGAATAGCTGGGGCTGCCCCGACAGAACCACGTTGGTTTTACAGCAGTTCCCATTTCATTTTCATTAACAGATTAATAGTATTATTAACGTACTGTATATGTTGTCCCCCTATCTTTCATCCTACTTTTTCCTCTTCAATTTACTGTCTTGTTGATTGTTTATATGTCTGTATGTAATTTTATTGAACTTATTTTGTTTATGTGTTGTAGTTTTAATGAAATTGAGTAAATGCATTTGAACTTGAATTTAGTTTTGTACACCATCAACTATTTATGTAGCATCTAAAATTCGGCAGTCAATAATTTCTAAGGAGTTTAGCATGATTACAACAATAGTTGTGCAAAATCTCCAGAGTGTGGTCTAATTTTACAGTTTCAACAGAAGTATTATTTTGACAAAAAAAATATTGTGCGGGCTCTATGTTACCAAGGGTCGTGTAAACTTTTGCTCTACTTTTTAAAGGGGAACTCCACTCGGACATTAAATTACCATCATTAAATGAACAAAAATAAGATGAACAAACTGTGAAAATTTGAGCAAAATCGGGTAATCCGTTCAAAAGTTATGAATTTTCAAAGTTATTTTTTCCACCTGTGCTGGGCATCCTATATCCAATATATCTAATTAGCATAATCTGTGATGTCATACATGGAGAACTTCCCATTCACTTTGTATATACATTTATTGAAAATGGATCAATATCATATTTCAACAGAAGAATCAAAATCGTTTTTACTGGAATGCATGCAGAATTGATGTGGCTATGATATATGGAACCGAAAAAACACAATTTTGTCTACTTTTCAGGAAAAAGAGGAAAATGTGAAATTTTGTGTACAAAGTGAATGGAGAGTTCTCCATGTTGGCAGCCATTTTGTGCATGTACGTTTGCCAATTTAAGGAGCCCATGAGAGGTGTAAAATTCATAACTTTTGAATGGATTATCCGATTTTGCTCAAATGTTTACAGTTTGTTCATCTTATTTTTCTTCATTGAATGATGGTAATTTAATGTCTGAGTGGAGTTCCCCTTTAAAGAATGTATAAGGCATGAAATTGATATCCATGTTAGATATCTTCCACGTAATTGATATTTGCATCATATGTGATTACATTGATTTTACATTTCGTAGTTTTCCATCATATATTGAGGTAATGTATTGTATATTTTTGACGTTTCGCAAATGTGACCGATTAGAAAAATGTGAAACGTTGTCATGTAGCAATCGATCATACATTGCTCATCTTTGAACCTTTCTCGTTATCATTGAGGAATAGTTGGGCTTAAAGGCGACGTATAGCATTACTTACAATTTAAGAAGTTCTCAGATGCCAACCTTTAGTGTTATCTAAAAAAATATAATGGTGGGAGTAACATGTAACGAGTTTAGACTTCAAAATCAACATTAGGTGTTTCAGACAACTATAAAACATATCTTCATAATAGATGAGCGACCTTCTTTATGTTTGTATTCTTAATTGTTTTTTTACTTCTAAATTCCATTACTGACATGACTGACCTTAAAATTATTAGACATGACAGACACAATGATACACAATGCTTTTTAACCAGGGATATGGGAGTTTCTCACATCGCTGCTTTATAGGCCTACTCACACTTTTGCGTTCTTAGCCTGCGTCGCATCGACCGAGCGTTTTTTTAAATTAAAAAAAAAACGCAAAACGCTCCCTTGATACACAGTGTACGAGGATCAGACGGTGGTCTGACTTGGGCTTGCATTCAAAGAGCGTACGTCGAACGTCAGTCCACCATATGACCTGTGTCTTTAAGCGTCCAGGGAACGTTTTTTTTTTTTAATTGTAAAAAAGCCGGACTGACGCAGGCTAAGAAGGTGTGAGTCAACCTTAACATGAAAATTAGAAAACGATACCATCCGAACGTGGGCCGATCAATTAACATACTTTTCCACAACATGATTTTTTAAACTAATAACATATTTTACCAAACAATACCAACTATACTTGTAAACATATTTTCAATGATCTCTTATGTTGCTATTGAACAATGTTGAAAGCGTAACCGCATTCCAAAATGGTAATACCATAAACACCCCCTTTCTGAGTCTTTTTTTTGTGCCGTTTACCAGATTGTGCCATGAAGACATATTGTCCTGATTACACCTTAAAGAGGAACACATCCCTAGAATTATTTCTTTTTCAGTTTTGAAAATCATATTCGAGCGAAAAACAACATTTTGTTGACTTTTCTGTAAAAATAAGGACTTAGACGTCTTTGCGAGAATAAGATAGTTGTTCTAAGGCAGTTAACTGTGAATTAACAAAGAGTCGGGGTGAATCGTGTTGCTTCCTGTCCTATGTGACCGGGGCTTTAACTGCCTCAGAATAATGAGTCGGGTAAATCGTGTTGCTTCTGGGGTCCTATGTAACCGGGGCTTTAGACTAAAGCATTTTGTGCAATTGGCCCCAAGCGACTGTGAAAGGGTTTACAAAATGATGTTTGCGCCTTGTGCACCGACCTAGGTACATGACCCACAGTTCCATTGCCTTTTTTGAAAGAATTGGGGCATGCAACACACTCAGAAAAGAAGGTGCAACTTTGCACCTTCAATGATGCCTAAAGATGTGACATTGCATGCACCCTTTAGGCCCTGGCCACATAGGGTCCCGGAAGCAACACGATTCAACACTGCTCTATGTTCGGAGGCAGTTAACTGTGAATTAGCAAGGAGTCGTGTTGAATCGTGTTGCTCCCGGGGTCCTATGTGACCGGGGCATTAGCATGAAGAAAACATACCGCAACACTGGAAGCGCCTTTTAGAGTGAAAAGAAAGCCCTAATGTGTCCATTTAACGGGAGTCACGTCAAAATGAATATCTCAAAAAGTATTGACAAGCCCTTTACAAAAATGGAGACATTTTCGCACCCCCCCCCCCCCTCCCCACCCCTTAGACATTTTGCGCCATAAGTCCACACCGCGAAATTTTCTCACCGCGAAATCTGCTTAGAACTTTCCTTCATTCACCGTGCCACTCTTGAGACCATCTAAAGAATATTTAGAAAACAAAATTAAACGGGAACCAACCCCTGGATTTCTCGTGCTTTCATTGAATGAAGAAATATCAGATAAATCCACTGCAAAAAAATTTGAGCAAAATCAGGCAACCCGTTCAAAAGTTACGAATTTTCAAAGTCACGTAGATATGACGATCCCTGCCTCTGATAGGGATCCGTACGATCGGCAACATAATCGGAATGTGTGACGTCATGTCGGGCAACTCGTCACTCACTCTGTATACAAAGTTTGGCATTCTCTTTTTTTTTTTCGAAAAAGTCATCAAAACGTGCGTTTTCAGATGATTCTGCATGTATTTTGATAAGAATGATGTTGAACATTGTTTTTATATTTCACATTTAGATGGATTAAAAATGCATCTTCAACAATTCCAAGTACAACGTAAGTGAGGCGTTGTTTGACCTTACGTCGCAGATTCTGTCGACGTTGCCGATCGCACGAATCCCTATAAGCGGCAATGATTGTCATATCTTTGTGAATTCGAAAATTCATAACTTTTGAACGAATTGTGTGATTTTGCTCAAATTTTTCGTTTGTTCAACTCATTTTTCTTCATTCAATGAGAGCATAACAATTCCAGGGGTTGATTCCTTTTTGAGGTCCAACCCGCAAATTGCTTTAAAATGTGATTTTATATACAAAGTCAAAGTCCATTTTCTATACTGCAAAAAATGTTGGTCGAATAGGCAACCAAACCAACTAGTTGACAATGTTTTCCTCATCTGTTTGGCAAATGTGGGTATGCTCTACAATTTATACATTTTCTATTTACCCAATAATTGAGCAATATCTTGCCCAACAGTTATTGAAGTTGCCAATAGGCCGGTTTACTAATAGATTCAAATTTATGCACGTATCTAGCCCACGAACGTAGTTACGCGGTATTACTAAAGTATCTTCGCAACAACTGAATTACAATAGTTGGAATGAAATTTGCATACATTACTTGTTACTATGTCGGGCAAGCCTCGAACAAGCTTTAGGGTTGTCAAGAATAACCTTTGTGTTAAAGGTATGCATGAAATTTGCATCTATTAGTAAACCCGCCTATTCACGAGGAAGAAATGCCTACCAGTTCGTTGGGCAGATATCTTTTTTGTTGCTAAACACTTTTTGCAGAATAGGCGGGTTTACTAATAGATGCAAATTTTATGCATACCTCTAACACAAAGGTTGTTCTTGACAACCCCAAAGCTTGCCCGAGGCTTGCCCGACATAGCAACAAGTAATGTATGCAAACTGGATTCCAAGTATTGTAGTCTTATTGTTATCAACCAGTCTTTGGAATACCACGTAACTACGTTTAACGCACATAAATTTGAATATATAAGTAAACCCGCCTATTGGTGATGCTGTTTGACATAGGTCGACTCACACCTTTCCGTTTTTGGAAAATGGAAAACGATCCCTAGACGCGCAAAGATGCAGGTCATACGATCTACTGACGTTCGCCATACGTACGCTCCTTGAACGCAAGCCGAACGTCAGTCCATGGTCTAATCAGCGTATACTGTGCGCTCGGTAAGCGTTTTTTTATTAAAAAAAAACGCTGAGCCGACGCAGGCTAAAAACGCAAAGGTGTGAGTCAGCCTTAAGATCAATTCATGGACAATTTGAACCCCATCCCAGGGCCCCCAATCCCTTCATAAACAATCTATAGATTTTGATCGAGCGTATGAAAAAGGCTTTCAAATCGAAAAGTTGATAAACATGACGCATAACAAAATTTGTAAAGTTTTCTGCTATATAATGTTTTTTGCCGGAGGCGACCCATGATATTTTATAATTGATAATAAAAGAACCTTGTCCTATATCCCATCAAAGAATTAAAAGCGTCAGACCAAAATGAACCACAATTGAACTAAAAGAGTTTGTTGGGGGCGGCCTGTTAGGTTAATACCGACGGATTGCGCATTATTGAATTGAATTATATTGAATTAATATTGTTTAAAGACATCATCACACATTCACAATTTTGTTATTGAAATCAAGCTGTCTGACCTGTTTTAAGGCCGACTTATGCACACCATTGCAAAATGCTAGAATTTAGAATATGCCAAACATATAATTGCCACACTATGGAGGATTACATCATCTAAAAAGGTGCATTTTCTCATTTTTTCATTAACATCTTGATGATACCAGTATAACGTCCTTCCTTTTTGCATATTGTTTTGTTTGCTTTTGTGTTGTTATTTTAAATGTGATGACATAGATCAGACAGCATAATTTGATTTTTTTTTATAATAAAATCTTAATAATATTAATGTGTGACAATGTATTTGAATTTGCATTGCTGCACGTTTATTCCCAGGCGTGTGCATGGGCTTATTCTGATAATATAATAATAATAATAATAATAATAATAATAATACACAGCATTTATATAGCGCTTAATACGAAGTGCTTCTAAGCGCTTTGTGTATTATTACCCGGCTATAGCATGGCTACCATTCGGCGCTCACTGCATTCAAGGAATTTCTTCCTATCGGCACCCATTCACCTCACCTGGGTTGAGTGCAGCACAATATGGATCAATTTCTTGCTGAAGGAAATTAACGCCATGGGTGGGATTCGAACCTACGACCGTCTGGTTGAAAGGCGAGAGTCAGAACCACTACACCACTACACCACTTCACCATGAAATCGAATAAGAATGTTGCATTGGAGTATTAAAGAAATGGTAGAACGGGTGCCTTTTTTTAATCAATTTTTGCATTTCGGCAACCGTGGCCGCAAAAGATTTCCATTTTATAATCTGTATATAAATTCTGTACATATTGATAGACCTGCATAATAAGCAAAATATTGTTTTTGCAATTGTGCCGATCCAAGTGTAGAAATGTATTAGGGTTCAAGAGTAAACGCAATTCAGTGTGAACGAGTTTAAATATGATTCAAATAATAATAAGCTATATACAGACAGACCACTTTATGACTTTTGAAAAGTTATATTTCCAATTGATTTGAGCTTTTTCATTCATGAATAATTTGTGAACCGTTACAACTTATTATAGTTTCATTAATATCTTGAGGATTCATCTATAATGTCCTTGTTTTGGGCACTTGTTTTGTCATCAATCTGAAGGTGATAACATGGGTCAGACAGTTTGATTTGATTTTTTGATAACTAAATTATAATGTGTGATTAGGTCTTTAAATTGACATTATTCATGTTGTTGCACGTTTATTCCCTGGTGTGTGGGCTTATATTCTGATAATAGTTATAATAATACACGACATTTATGTAGCGCTTAATACGAAGTGTTTCTAAGCGCTCTGTGTATTATTACCCGGCTTTAACATGGCTACCATTCGGCACTCACTGCATTTAAGGAATTTCTTCCTACCGGCACCCATTCACCTCACCTGAGTTGAGTGCAGCACAATGCGGATGAATTTCTTGCTGAAGGAAATTGACGCCATGGGTGAGATTCGAACCCACGACCCTCGTGTTGAAAGGCGAGAGTCAGAACCACTACACCACGACGCCTCCTCTGCATTGGTAATATAAATGCAGAGGTATCAGTCCGCTTGCAATCTGAAAAGAGTACTTTCGGATAATGTTAAAACAAAAATTCGTGAACTCTAAAGCTTTCTGGGGCAGCTATATGTTTTAAATGTGTGACGCTATAATGTGTTAAACAAGACGGTAAATCTAATTGAATGAGACTATACATAAAATCTCCCCCACATTGGTTTTAATTCAATAGAATTCATGAATATAATTGTGTAATTCATGTTTGCGTTTTGAAAGGAAAACGTGCCAAATTGTGTATTAATGGGCCTAAACCCTCACAGAAACTTTAACAATTTAAAGGATATTATGACGCCCGAAAAATAATTTGCTAGTTGTTAAATTGCACAAAATATATCCCCAACATACATCCCAGGACATTAAAAAGGTGTTTTGTGTTCCAAACGAACTCTAGTTCACACAGCGAAACAATGGGACGGACAAACAAAAGAACGAGCACACATCATATCACTGAAAGGCTCACACGGGCCTAACTGGAACGTATTAAACGGTTACTCCAGGCCAAAAATAACTTGCTTTGATTAAAAGCGCAAAAATTAGACGAACATATCAAAAAAAGTTTGAGCAAAATCGGACTATAGATAAGAAAGTTACGAATATTTTAAGTATGTTTAAAAATAATTTAAATAGTCATATTTTTAGCAAATTGGCAACTTCGCATCACGTGACATCAAATAGTGATGACGTAGGTACGTCACTTCTCTACAATGGGCTTATTATATATAATTGCTTTTTAATCCATCTTTTTAATTTTTAGGGATAATTTTGTTGATGGATAATGTTCAATACATATCAAGCAATTATGTTCAAGAAATATATATATTCAAAATAAGTTTTATATGAAAGATGAAATGATAGATTATGGAATAAATATGATTTTAATATTTTAATAAACAATTAATAAGGAGAAGATTAAGTCATATAAAGAATTGCTCTAATTAAGAGAATTTAAATATTTTAAACACTAATTCAATGATGTATTTTGTTTTATCGATTTCAATGTTGCTATAAATTGATTGCATAAATATGAAAAATAATTTGTCAATAATCATTTTCTTTTATATTATATTGTTTTTGTACAATTTATCATGTATGTTATTGTTTTTCAAATCATATTTTCTTTTTTTGTATCATTTTGGTTATTGTAAATCCAAAGAGCATTCCTTTACCATAATTTACAGTAGTAAACATTATTTTGCTTCCGTGCAAGCGTATTAATAACACAAAATGCATATTTCTTATTAAGCATATTGTTTATTAAAATCATATTTATTTATATAATTTTGTTATCTTTTCTTCATAAACAATATTTCAGAAGGTATAATCAAGAATATATATTCAACGAGATTACTTCGTCGAGAAAAGGAACTATTTTGCATGTCACGTGACCTATAGTTACACATTGGCCAAAAATATAACTATTTTGAAAATCTTAAGATATTTTTCAAATACTCATAACTTTCTTATTTGTTGTCCGTTTTCGCTCAAACTTTTTTTCATCTGTTTGTCTGATTTTTGCGCTTTGAATCAGAGCAAGAAATTCTTGGTCCGGAGTCCTCCTTTAAGCCCTGGTCACATAGGACCCCGGCAGCAACACGATTCACCCCGACTCTTTGTTAATTCACTGTTAACTGCCTCAGAACAACGAGTCGTGGTGAATCGTGTTGCTTCCGGGGTCCTATGTAACATGGGGCTGTACCATAGCGGCCTGGAAGCAAAACGGTTCACCCTGACTCTTTGTTAATCCACAGTCAACTGCCTCAGAACAACGAGTCGGGGTGAATCGTGTTGTTTCCGAGGTCCCATGTGACCAGGGTTTAAAAGGCTCACACGGGGCCTACTCCGGACGTATGGAGCCTTAAGGCACGGGCACACTAGACGCGGTACGGTACGGTATTTTTGCGCGATATCTCCCGTGTCATTTGCCAATTGTTGACCATCCTCTGAGCGGAGGAGCGCGCTGACCAATAACAAACCAAGATATCGCGTAAAAACCGTGCCGTGATACCGTGCCGTGTTTAATGTGCCCGGGCCTTTAGACGATCGTGAACGAACCGTTTATTTGCTTATAACTCCTTGGACCTGTAACATAAAAGATGCAATTAAACTTACGATAAATATTAATCCTAAGTCTATGGCAAAACGTGTACCACAGAGATACAATTAATTGCAAAATTAACTGCATCTCTTTATGTTACAGGCCCCTTTACTAGTATTCATTGTCATGTCGGATGAAGTTATTCTGGGTTAGTTATATGCTTTTATGCAATATACACGTTATTCATTTTTATTTTTTTTTTTCTTTTAACTTCAGATGCCCTTTAAGCTGTTAAGTTTAGAAATAGCAAAAATGAGGTATTTATTTACAATTCATACACATCATGTAATATCACTTGAGCCCTCAACTGAGGGAGCGGGGCAGCTTCAACGGCATTTTCACAGTCTAACACTAGGAGTATCCTTTTTGGTGCAATAGCACAGTTTTGGCAGAAAATTGCGACATTGCCCATATTACTCGGTGACTGTATACGATTTTACAAAATGTTTTAAAATTGCAGAAGCTGTTTCACATACATGACATTTGTGAGAAGTGTGAGTGTGTACAAACCCACTCACATTAATTTGATCCCTGGAAGAATTGGCGCTTCACATATTTAAACGATAGACCAGTTTTGAGAGGAGGACGCTTCAGATATTTAACTACTTTGTGAGCTGTAGTAAAATTATTACCATAATGCAGTTTTTTTCAAATGTAAATTAGCGCATGTTCATAGTTTTTTTTAATGAAATCGACCTAGAAATGGCTTAATTATCACAAAATTAGAGAAAAAAATCATGCTGCGGTCGTTCTCCCTTCACAACATGCTTCACATACAAAATGAACGCGAACTTACACACCGCAGACACTACCACCGATCGCACCGCCCATTTCAGGCCGACGCTCCCCCGTGCAATAGCACTAAGCACACCGTAGGAATAATGGCTGATTGACGTGTTCGACGTAAGATATACAGAATACGAGCAAAAATGTACTCCTAATATCCTACACAGATATGTAAAGCAACTTGTGAATACATCAGCTCATTTAACATCACTTTCTGCATCCCGGTCATTACGAATCTATACCTCATGAGCTGCGGTAAAAGCTCTTACATTATAATTTATCAAATAACAAATTAGTTTGTGATGAAAATAGTGACCCTGAAATGTCATATCTATCTACGGCAAAACAAATAAAACACCGAGCGTCTGGGGTTTTCTTTTCCTCATAAAAGGACATGTCCTCAGGCTGTATGTAAATACAATATATCAATGGAACAAGTTTATTGTGTTAAATACCTTGGATATTTGGTGGATGAATGATTGTACTGGAAATTACATAGCGAAAATATGCTGGCAATATTGGGCAAATGTCATTTACAATTCAGCAACAAAATATCTCTAAGATCGTCTTCAAAAACTACAATATATGGCAGGTTTCATAATATGAGCTTGAAATTTGTGGGGAAGCATCTCGATGTAGTGGTTTTTACTTCCCTTTTAATCAGTGGGTCGATCGGTGGTTCAAATCTCACCTATTGTATGAATTAACTTCCGCAAGAAATTCCTTCACACTGTGCTGCAGCGGTGATATAGTTTTTACTCCTTTTTTGGAAAATAAAAGTTAATTTTCTCATTCTGTCATACATTCAGACATCTTTAGTTTTTGTGGTGATTTTTGGTACTCTTAGAGATAATGCATTTTATATATTCCTTAAAAGGGGAGTCTACCAAAAAATAATATTTCGTCAACAGTCATGAGTAGCAAAACTAAATGAATTAACAGAACAAAGAAAGTTTGAGAAAAATTGGACAACTAATAAGAAAGTTATGAATGTTAATATATTTAGACAAATTGGCAACTGATGACGTCATAGGTGCACAACTGATCATTAATTACATTCATATCAATGTCATAAAATGATACTTTTTCCCCAAAAATATGATTTCCTCAAAACTTTAACCGTAGAATATCTTTATGATAGATAGATCCACTATTTGCATGTTAACATTCATACAAACTTTGCAACGTTCTGTAAAAGGAGGAGTTTTGCACCATATTTATAGTGAAAACTCTAGTTAGTTGTGCACCCATGATGTCATCAAATTGGCAACATCTCTGGAAATTTCCACTGATTTGCCCATTCTTACAATTCTCTAAAAATTTGTAACTTTGTTATTACTTGTCCGACTTTCTTCAAACTTTCTTTGTTTTACTCACAAATTTTTTTCTGCTTCTGTTGAAAAATTATCATTTTTGGATAGACTCTTCTTTTAAAGAATGAACTAGTTTTCTTACAATTCCGAAAAGTATGATTATATTTATGGTGATATACTTGAAGGGGATGATCAGACATGAACGTATTTGTAGATTAATCATCATTTGTTATCAAAGATATCTCCACCCGAAATGTTAATTTAATTGCTATGGTATCAGGGGCCTGTGCCATAAAAGATGCAATTAAACTTACGATAAATATTAATCGTAAGTCTATGGCGAAACTTGTACCATAGAGATAAGATTGATTTTTAATTTATCGTATCTCTTTTATGTTACAGGCCCCAAAACTGGTAACCCCGATACAAAAGAAGGAATTATCATTCTCTGAAATGAGGAGTGTATCGTGGCATGTACTCCCCAGGTTGCAAAACTATACCTAGGGGGTGTTGCTCAAAATCAACTGCAAATCAACTGCAACTTTGCAAATTGTAACGCGCATTTTCATTCGCGCGTGGTGTGCGCATTTAACAAGACGCGCATGAAACAATGATTTTGATTGGCGCATACCGATCAACTGCAACTTACGATCAATTGCAACCTTTGAGCAACAGCCCCTAATGTGCTCCGTTGAGTATAGATTTGTAGAGTTATCACACGTTGAAATTTACATCCCATTCCAGAGGCTATACGTGTTATTTTTTTTTCTTTGTCCATAGAGTAAAGAATGAACGTGAATACTTAGCTTTGACCGTTATGCGACCCGACATCTGTGAAATAAAATTGTATGCTTGAATTGTTCAAAATATGATGAAATGAATTATCCCTATTTGAGCGCACTGAGCTGGTCAGAGGCCATGAATTGCGCTATAGAAGAACTCAATGTTATTATTATCACTATTATTATAAACAGAATGATGGTCTCAACTTTTGTTGTGGTTTCAGAGAGACATGAAAGGAAAAGTGTAACACGGTCACGTCTAAGTACTACAGCTCAAATCAAGCATGTATTATGTATATAGACCTTGAACGAAATATACAATGGGAGGGGTCAGCCGAAACTTTAAAGCTCGAGTGAAGTTTTACACATTTTGTAAGGACTCTGTGGTTGAGTGCTATGCAGTCACTGTGTGTTCAGTGTAAAAGAATATGAAGAGGTGGGTGCTATCAGAACACACAGTCCTATTATGGAAGGACTCTGTGGTTGAGTGCTATGCAGTCATTGTGTGTTTAGTGTCAAAGAATATGCATAGGAGAGTGATTGATTGATTGATTGATCGATTGATTGATTTTATTTCCGATACTCAATAAAAAAAAAAATATATATATATATATATATATATATATATATATACAACATGAAAGCAAGAGGAATAAAAATGAATATTGCCCATTTCAGAGCCATTATCAAAATAGCTCTGTATCAGAACACACAGTCCTTAACTGGTTTAGCCGACTCACAACTTAGCGTTTTTAGCCCACATCGGTTTCAGATAGACATGAAAGAAAAAAGTGTAAAACGGTCACGTCTTCGTATACAGCTCAAATCAAGCGTATATATAGACCCTGAACAGAACACAATAGGAGGGGTCATCCGAAACCTTAAAGTTCAGGTGAAGTTTTGGTAAAACCGAATGTTTTTGTCCACAAACTTTGTAAGGACTCTGTGGTTGATTGCTATGTAGTCACTGTGTGTTCAGTGTAAAAGAATATGCAGAGGGGCTGGTATCAGAACACACAGTCCTTATCTGAATCAGAAAGTTATGTATGATCAGAGGGTTATGTAAGGACTTTGTGGTTGAGTGCTATGCAGTCACTGTGCGTTCAGTGTAAAAGAGTATGCATAGGAGAGTGATTGATTGATTTTATTTCCGATACTCAATAAAAAAAAAAAATACAAAACAAATATATACAACATGAAAGCCAGAGGAATAAAATGAATATCGGATGAATTGCCCATTTCAGAGCCATTATCAAAATGGCTCTGTATCAGAACACACAGTCCTTAACTGGTTTAGCCGACTCACACCTTAGCGTTTTTAGCCCACATCGGTTTCAGAGAGACATTAAACGAGAAGTGTAAAACGGTCACGTCTTCGTATACAGCTCAAATCAAGCATGTACATGTATATAGACCTTGTACGGAATAGGAGGGGTCAGCCGAAACTATAAAGCTCAAGTAAAGTTTTGGTTAAAGCTCAAGTAAGGTTCTGGTAAAAGCGAATATTTTTGTCCACAAATTTGGTAAGGACTCTGTTGTTGAGTGCTGTGCAGTCACTGTGTGTTCAGTGCAAAAGAATATGCAGAGGAGGGTGGTATCAGAACACACAATCCTTAACTGGTTTAGCCGACTCACACCTTAGCGTTTTTAGCCCGCATCGGCCCAGCGGTTTTTTTTTAATTTAAAAACGCTCCCTAGACGCAAAAAGACGCAGGTCATACGGTGGACTGGCACTCGGCGTAATCTCCTTGAGCGCAAACCGAACGTCACTACACCGTCTGATCAGCGTATACTGTGCGCTCGGGGAGCGTTTATAATTAAAAAAAAAAAACGCTGGGTCGACGTGAGATAAAAACGCAAAGGTGTGAGTCGGCCATCAGGGTAAACTCCATTGAAGATGTGTCATGCTTTAGATCATAACTATTACGATCGTAGTTAGGAAAACTTCAAGTTTCGAGATAATAGGCGGGTTTTATGTGCGACTCTTCTGCATACCTTTGACACAAAGGTTGTTCTTGACACCCCTAAAGCTTGCTCGAGGCTTGCCCGACATAGCAACAAGTAATGTATGCAAACTGGAATCCAAGTATTGTAGTCTTATTGCATACACCGCACCAATACTCTGGAATGCTCTACCCCTACCCATACGAACTGCACCCACACTTAACACATTCAAAACATCTGTAAAAACATACCTGTTTAATATATATAGTAGAGTAGTTCAAATAGTTTTATTATTCCCTGTACATGTATTGTGTAGTTAAGATTATAATTATTTTGTAGATGGTATTTTGTATTGTATCTTACTTTGTTAAGCGCATAGAGACCATTGTATTATGCGCTATATAAGCATACATTATTATATCATTACTAGCTGGACCCGTGGAAATCCACGGGTAAATTCACCTGTTTAAAGTTAATAGCAATGACTGAATAAAAAATATAATTGTATGCTTCCATAACGCTTTTCTTGTAAAATTATCTGATTTGACATCTTAGGATATTGCAGTATTTGTTGACAAATTTGTGCTTGAAGGCTAGGAAATTATTAGAAGCATTTTTGTAACTGCTGGATTTGTGGAAATCCACTTTTCATTTTCAGTTGTCAAGTTTTGGGGAAGTTGACAATTCTAGTTTTTTTTTTATTCTATGTAGTATTGTAGAATATATATGGAGAGAGTTATGAGGAGTCATTTTGAAGAATGAAAGATCATTACAATGCAAAATGGTTTTTGTAGTAATATAATTTTATTCACAAACCAAACATGATGCTGCATGGGCTGATCTCCTCAATAACAGTTTGTATTGATTCCATTGTTTCACGATTACATTGTGGATGTTGGCTTATTCAGGTGTTCGTTGCTTGATGGCCTTCCAAAATATATATTTGTCCATATTTGGGTGGTTTATCTTGTGCAGGGTGCAAAGGACCAATTTGGTGGTACACCTGTCCATGGATGCGGTAACAGTATGGTCCTGTTCCTGGGGGAGGAGCCATCATTGCGCCCACTGACGCACGCAAATGCGAATGACGAATTGTAATAACGAATGTTCTTTCGTAGATCGGTACTTTGTTGGAAGAGGGTAGTCAGATTTTGAGGGTAAGGGAGTAGTGGTGGTAGGGAGACTTTGTCATTATGACAGCAGTTCAGAGGTTCCTTTGGATATCTAAGGGCATCGCAGTATGGAAATTTTTCTGTCATTGGGCCAATATCTAATATTCCTGTTGTTGATGTTGTTGATGATGACGCATCCAATGATGTTTGAGTAGGTTCATTTGAATGGATGATGCTGATGAAGTTAGGTTCATCCTTCTGCTGGAGATCTAGTTTAAGATAAAATAAAATAATAAATTGTAATGAATAAAAATAATGCACAAAATATGTTTTTTTAAGCCATTTGATAAAAAGTTTAGAGTTTATGTTACGTAAATGACAAAGAATTAAACATTTCTTAAACAATTATTCCTTATTGATTGATTAAATAATGAAGAAATGAATTGAATGTTTTGAATAGTCAATTTAAATAATTTTGTGGAAATTGTTAATCATTGGGAAAAAAATTACCGGCAGCATTGCATGAATTTGTCATTTTTAAATAACAATTAGTCTGTACATCATGATGGTCATATTGCCTTGTTGTTTGAGTATTAGCTTTTGTTGGGTCGATGATTTTGTCATTAAAACATTTTGCTATATCACAGTTTATATAGGCAACATGCACTATGAATTAATTCTTACCTTAGTATGGCCATTTTGGCTTGTTGTTTGTACCTGATTCCCACTTGTAGTTTCATCGCGGTTGCATTGACTTGTAGTATAACCTTGAAGTTTGTTGATCATGATTATTCATGATGGGTGATGTAGAACAATGTAGAGCAGTTGTTGGGCTATGAACCTGTTTGAAGATAGAATTCATGTTTTGTGAATAAACAATTTTACCGCAATTGCCAGTGCTGAGAATTTGTTGTTTGTCAAAAAAAAATTCTATACAAATTCATAATAATTGGTTGGCCGATAATGGTTTGATGAGAAATAGAAAAAAAATAGATTTATAACATCTTCTTATAATTTTAATGTTTTGTTAATTTGAAATGGATATATATGGCATTACTAAGTAGCAGCAATGTTTTAAATCTTATGTCGTAAAATTATGAATATTTTTTTTAACAATGATTAGAAATGAAATGTCACATTTGTCATTTTGTGAGCTGCTGGCATGATATTGACTTATTTCTTAAAATTAAAATAGAACAATACATTGTAAGAACAATATTAAACCTTATGCTACTTCTTTTAGTTATGTTCACATTTTCCATTTTGTGAACTGTTGAGATAGAAGTGACTTATCTACATAATACAACCAAATTCATCAATTGTTTTGGTACCTCATGTAGGTCATGTTCACTTGAAGTTCCTGGCAGATTGTTGCTTGCAGCTGCTTGAGGTTCTTGGCTAAGTTTTCTTCTTTTGGGGCTCCTGTCAATCTGTTATACCAAAAATTGAATGAAATTGTAAAAAAATTAATTTCATGCACCAACTTTATTTCTTTCATTTGAATACTATAAAGAAAGGACAATTAGAGAGTTACCAATAAAAGCAGTTCAAAGTATACAGAAATAATTTTTTAATGAAAGAAAAGTTATATCAGTATATGATTTGTAGAACCCTCTGAACTATGGAACATGGGTGGTGGTACCTCTACCTGTTCTAAGATTTGGCAGCTAGAGGACCTCTGTTAATCTGAAAAATTTCCACAATGGGTACAAAAACGGCACAATGGCTTAAAGAACAATTTTTAAAGCATTTTCATATCATCAGAAGATATAACAGGGATTGAAAATACACTTTTGTGATCTTATGTATCAGGTATCACCATTGTAATTTTTCTAAATACATGTAGGACTGAAAAATTGCTTGTGTTAATGGGTCTTAATTATTGTTATGCTTTATCACAAAATTAAAATCTTATTACATATCTCCATAATATTATGGCCCAGAGAAATGGGTATAGGTTGTTATTTCTGATCACAAAATTGCAATCATATTACATGATTCCATACCTCTTCAAAATTAGGTTCATCATCTCCATGATCACTCTTTTCCATATCCTCTTCATGATTAGTTTCATCGTCTCCATGATCACTATTTTCCATATCCTCTTGTTGATTTTTCAATACATGTTGATGTGTTGACACTTCTTTTCCTTCTATCTGTTGTATAGGTTAGTCTGGAAGGACGTTTTTTAGGCATCTGTAAAAAGGAGAGAAATTGAAACAAATTAAGGGAACATGAAAATGTAGGCAAGGCTAAAATAATGTATCGATGATCCTTTCTCTTTTTAATATTCATTGTGTAACCCTAATGCTATAGAAGCATGGATGCACAATTAAAATACTATGAACACATTGACATGTTAACATTGACATATGAAAAACACTTTGGGATTGTTTTCAAACAGTTACTGTTCTATTCCAGAAACAAATTTGAGCTTGAATTCTATCTAGACTGGGGTGGGGAGGAGGTGAGGCTGATTCAGCCCCCCCCCAAAAAAAAATTATTTTCTAAACTTTTTTTCTTTCATCCTTCGCGCAACTTCTAACGCTACTTTAAAAAAAGAATCGGACACAAATTTTAAAAATTAATGAACATTACGTAATGCTGCGCAGACTAAAACCCCCAAAATTTCCATTCAGGATTGAAAATTTGCCAACATGTAAGCTGCGTAACACATCTGAATTCGAAAATGCCTTGCCCTTTTTAGTTGACTAACTTACTTTAGTTGACATTTATAATGGGGAAGCAGCATGATGTATTGGTTGAAACTCGCGACTTTCAACTTGAGGGTCGGTTATAAATGTTTATATCCTATTTGAATGTTTCCCCAAAGGAGCATTTTTTAGGATTTCGTTCATTTTTATAGAATAAATAATTTGTTTTAAGTTTAAAGAAATTAAAAGGGAAAGTCCACCTCAGATAATTTCCTATAAATATATTAATAAAAGGAGAGACATTTGAACAACATATACATGGAAATTGGTTAAGAGTAAGGAAGTTAGTGTATGAGCTGACATTTCCATGTTGGTTTTATTTTTGCAAATTTTGCAATTTTGGCGTTGTAAACATTTCCACTCTGTATTTAGCACAATACATGCAAACACAAAATCATCAAAATAAAAAGCACGCTAATATGTCAAACTGGTTGAAAACTGCGAAAATATATGTACATGAAAATATTGGCTTGTACAGTAGAGTCCTTTACATTTACTTGTATGTCTCTATTTGCTCTGCAAATTGGCAACATATGATGAAATCATGTATAATCCGCTCTCCATTCATATTACATGTACTGTTAAATTTACATTTTTTCTCTATTTTCTCAAAAGTTTCAATATTGTCTTTACCTTTGGACAATGAATGATGAGTACAATTACTTTCTACATAACATATTTTGTCCAAGAGACATAGAATAATGTAACCATTGAGAAAAATGAGAAAAAGTGGAATTCCAGGTACAACAATTATGGAGACCTGACCGCATATGACATCATCAATGGCCAATTTGCAGAGCAAGTGGAGATTTACACAAAAATGTAAATGGCTGTAATTTTCTTAATTCTTAATTTATTTTGATAATTTTTTTTTTTATTCTGCTGTTCAAATTATTCTCTGACTTTATCATGAAATCATAAGAACCACTTGGTTGAACTCTCCCTTTAACAGATGACTTAAGCTTACCTTGCATATTGATGCTGCAGTGCAAAGGCAAATCACCAGCTGTATCATTCTGAAATTAAAAATGGAAAGTAATTGTAATGCAATAAAAAATATCTTAGTTCCTACAACAATTCCATCTTCCAAGTGATAGTTGAACTTTGACTTTTGTCTGCCATTGCATGGTGTCATGTGTTATCCCTATACAAACTATACATGTATATTAACTGTTTTCCATTCAGTTCTGGATTGAAAATTTGCCAACATACAGATGTAAGCTATGTCAGATGCAACACATCTGAATTTGGAAATGCCTTGCCCTAGACAGCTTACAATACATGTACATCACGATTTTCCTCATTTCATAGAACCACGATAAGACACGATAATTCGGCAAAATCGCACTTTAGGTCCCCCTCACTGATATTACGCATGAATTTATACACGCAAGTCAATGGAGGTGCATTCAGGTCTCCATCGCTTGTTCGATGACATCTTACTTTCAGCCCAAATCAATAAAAAGTAACATTTGAAATGTGGACTTTTATCTTTGACATTTTACTACCTGGGCGAAAGTTAGATCTTCCTTCATACACCACCTGTGCTGTATTCCAGCACACAAATAATTTATGGCAGTGGCTAGCTCAGCTCAGAGCTCAGCTATATAGCCACTGTCAGACTTTGTTTGTGCTGGGAATACAGCACAGGTGATGTATCGGGTAGATCTAACTTATGCTTAGGTAGTAAAATGTAAAAGATAAAAGTCCATATATCAAATGTTAATTTTTATTGATATCCACGGGCTGAAAGTTAGATTTCATCGAACTACCCCATCGCTAGACAGAAAAATCTGACTCTCGGAGGGGTTTTTTTTAACGATTTCTGACCTTTGGTGGTGCCCCTATTGAGGAAGGATGCCTAGCAAGGCGGTAGCCTCAGCGGAGCAAATCCTGGTCGAAAAAGACCCGTTTTATCGGTCTACCCCATCGCATACACTGAATAAAACGTTACTGTGCAAAGTGAATGCCTGTGGCTTTGTGGGGACCTAACCTACAATTAAGCCGATACTTCCAGAGTTGGAAAGACTTCAATCTGTACCTTTCAAAGTAAGAAGTGTGCATGCTCGCGTACATGTAAATAAACAAAGCTATAACCTGAACCGAAACCGGAAGCGACCGGAAATCAAATTTTATTTCTTCATATTACGCAAGTACGTTTGCAGCTTAATTTCGAACAGCTCTCGTAGCGCAGTGGGTAAGGCGTCATGCAAGTAATGTTGGTGGTACAGTATGTTTTGGGTTCGATTCTTATCTTCGGCTTTTGCTGTTTAATTTTTTACTTAATAAATCGCAATTTGATTTTTTTTTTCATTCCAAATTCATGAATACAAATGTTTTTAAAGCCCCCCCCCCACCTCGGCATGTTTTGGATGGTTTAAGCCTTGGATATTTTAGAAAACAGGTTCCATCGTGTTCTCGAATTTGAAGGTGACAGCTAGGTACATCTGGAACTGCCCCAGGGTTTTCATCTGCTGCTACAGTCATGACAGTCAGTGCTATACGCTAGTGCACAAAAAAAAAAACCCTCGGCTCTCGAGAAGTCGAGTGCAACCACTGCACTGCGGGTTCCCCACGGCCCACGGCCACTACGTGGTGGGAGATATCGCCCCTGGTACCGTAGTGCGCGTTGGAAATCACAACAACTCGCGATGAATGAATTTATGTATAGAATTCATGGGTGAAAACAAAACGTTTTAAATAAATACTTACTTGAAACAGAATACACTATGCTGGGACACACGGATGTAGCTGAAAAATGAATAACTTGATGAAATCTTCGTCTGGAAAAGCTATTATTTTGAGCAGCCTCTCGCCCCTTCGACAGTAGTGTCATTCTCGATCTCGAGAAAGCTAGCTCGCACACACTCGCAGCTAGCTTGTGCATGCGCATATACAAAGTCATATGCATACACAGCAGCAATGTTGACAACCGCCAGCATCATCATTATGTTAAATCGTAAAATAACAGGCTTCATAATATGACAAAATAATTGTTGAAAAAGGGTAAAAAAAAATTAAAATATGAAAATTATTTTTTAGAGATTAAAATACGTTTTATTTGTTTTTAAACATGCATTAAAGAATTGGAATCGTACGTCTTCGCGACCTCATGCATATTCAGCAGGTCTTGCATATCCCACGATGGTCGAGGCGTCTACCGCTAAAGAATCGTCGCATTTCGCTCCCGATCTGGAGGCGACGAAAGCACGGAACGTATCCAATGCAACAGTTTATACGACCCTTCAACGAATGAGCCGGGTTTCCGTCCGATTCGAGCCGCCGTTTGGGAGGAGATAGATGCACAACTTTTCGCGTCGTTAAATTGGCGTCGACGCAACCCAACGGGTGCTTACGGCAGGGCCGGCGAGGTCCTGCATGGCCGATCGGGCGGGAGGGACGCTGAAACAGCGGTCCCTTACTCTATTATATATATAGATTATCATATAAGGAATACCACGTAACTATGTTCAGTGGCAAGAGAAGAAAATAAATTGGAATATTTAAGGAAACCCGCCTATTGTCGACATGGCTTCTGAAATATAGTTGCATGCTTGAATTGTTCAAAATATGATGGAATGAATTATTCTTATTTGAGCAAATAAACAGAATGAGGGTACCAACTTTTGATATGGCTTCAGAGATATGAAACGCAAATTGAAAAAACGGACAGGTCCGCGTATACCATGTATACAGGTCAAATCAAGAATGAATTTCCTTGGACATGTTAAAAGAAATAAACAATAGTAGAGGCCACGCTTGCAACCGAACCCTTAAATCACTTTAAATGGGAACCCCTGGAATTATCGTGCTCTCATAGAATGGAGGACAATCAAAAGAATACATTGTGAATATTTGAGCAAAATCGGACAATCCATTCAAAAGATATGAATTCATTTGTTGTATTTGTCGGCGCATCCAACACAAGCTCGGCTTCTGTATCTGCGCCCTTTTCCTTCAATTTGTTTACCTCAACAAACTATGTTATAATTACCCTATTATTTGAATACAATTGCATGTACTGCTGGACTGTACGGCGTTGGTTTATTTTTGTTGTTGACAGGAAAAAAACTTTGAACTTTGAATTTTGAAAAAGAAAATTCAAATTCTCAATGATATCACGATATCTGTGGAGTTTGAATCGTACTACTATATGCATTCACTTTACATAATTTATTTCAGAGCGGGGTAATATGTCAAATTTGGTATAAGGGTTTGATATGAATTTATCATTTTAGAAATACATGCAGAATCGCTGCCGAACTTTCATGAATTTTGAAAGACGCTCTGCAAAATATGGAAAAAAGACGCTTGAGCAACGTTGAGGACGTTCGGCGGACGGTCAACGTAAACACGCGTTAGCGTCAGCTAAGCCTCTCTCCTTCATATGTTTCGGTTCAAGTTCCAAGTTCAAGTTCAGAACAGCTGACCAGCAATAAGAAAATGGTCCTTACCTCAAATTTGGCGCCCCCCCCCCCCCC
>BQKZ01002838.1:0-17672 GCA_036244855.1 Temnopleurus reevesii | reverse complement strand
GGGGGGGGGGGGGGGGGGAGAGCCCCCCAAATTCAGAACTATCATGAAACTGGTTTCTGTTAAACTGGTTTCCGTGAAATTATATTTCTGAACGGGATCCTAGATTAGAGGGGGAAGGACGGTCCAAGCTATACAAGTTCATATCACACTTCAAAGAACACACCAGGGCAAAAAATGCTAAAGCCCCGGTCACAAAGGACCCCGGAAGAAACACGATTCACCCTGACTCTTTGCTAATTCGCAGTTAACTGCCTCAGAACAACGAGTCGGGGTGAATCGTGTTGCTTCCGGTGTCCTATGTGACCGAGGCTTAAAGCTTTTGTAAAGACGTATTTGACAGACCTATGTCTCTATATGCTGTGAAATAGTCAATTGTCGGGTTTAGATGACCTTTCTTTCATTCTTTCTTTTTTCTTTCAAGCCTGTTTATCACCTCGGTTTTCACATAACGTGTCCTGACGCCACTTAATTTAACCGGAAACTCGATAAAGAAGCGATGTATTGAATAAATAATTTAACAAACTGGGGCCGATTTCTCGAAATGGTCTTTGCTATCCTCTTCATGCTAAGGCGTCTTAAGTTCTTGCGCCACCCTCTTAACATAGTCGTATCGACGCTAATGTCTATGTTACGAGGATGGCACAAGAAGTCAAGACGTCTTAGCATGAAGAGGATACCTAAGACCATTTCAAACAATCGGCCCCTGATCATCATTGTGTTTCCAGCTGAACTGAGTAGATCTTTGTTTAGATAGGTATTGTTTCCCACAATAATGTATAATAATGATTATGATGATAACATTGATGATGATGATAATATAATATTAATGACAATAATAATAATAATAATAATAATAGTAATAATAATGATAATAATAATAATAATATTAATAATATAATAATAATAATAATACTAATGATAATAATAATGATGATGATGATAATAATAATCATCATCATAATAATAATAATAATAACAATAATAGTACACAACATTCATGTAGCTATTAAGAAACTGTTTCTCAATGCCCTGGGAATTATCATCCGGCTATACCTATGCTATTATTTAGCGATCACTGCATTCAAGGAGTTTCTTCCTACCGAGCTTAATCCCCTCACCTGGGTTGAGTGCAGCAAATGCTGGATTTGCTAAATAAATTCACGCCGTGATTGAGATTCGCCCCAATAGTTGAAAGGCGACAGTTATAACTGCGACCGTGCCATTATAATGGCGCAGCGTAAGTAAATGTTCAAGTGCATTCTCCATTCGATCCAATTTAAAATAAAAATTATTTTCCTCCAAATTACCCATTGTACAGAACATACAAGGAATGTAAAAAAAAAAAAAAGGATCAGCTGGACATCTTTGTTTTGTTCAAACATTGGAGTTCCTTTATTCTTCCCTCCTCGCTCTGTAATTGGCTGCCCCTCACATCCTGGTTTTTTTTCTCTCTCCACCTCCCTGTTAAGCTTTTCCTATATACTTGTGTGTTGACTTCATTTCTCTGTCATTTTGCTTATGATTAAGATTCCGCTAGGATCGAAGCTCAAGCTCTTTATTTTGACTTCATTTTACTCCACAGCTCCTCATTTATCGGACAAGCAGTTTCAGCAGTTCTCGTCATTGAATGTAAGAAATAAAAATAATCGAATTTGAGAAAAAACAGGAAATGCAATGGTTAGAGACATACTAAGTAGAAGCTAAAATATTGTGTTGGGATTCGCCTGTACAGAAGAAACAGAAAAGGGAAGAAAAAAAAGGGCAACATGGAGGGGAATTTAGCATAAGAGACAATATTTTACATAATATCAGCGTCTTTCTGTATAGTTTTACTTTTTACGTTTGAATGCTTCAAACAGTCGAAGGTTTATTTGCGTATTTCATCAACCGCGAGTTTTTATTTCCTGGCAAAACTTGTGGTCATATAGAATAACAAACTCGTATCAAGTTCATGGGCATGAATAATTTGGGCAAAATGTATTGCCTTTCGATGATTAACATATGGAACAGTAAGAGAGAGGGGGAAATGGGGTAGAGTGAGAGAGAGAGAGAGAGAGAGAGAGAGAGAGAGAGAGAGAGACAGAGAGAGAGAGAGAGAGAGAGGGGGAGGGGTGAGAGGGGTAATAAAGCGAACACTCTAATGAATTTGAAAATACCTAGTAGGCGTGTTTACTAATAAATGCAAATTTTATGCACACCTTCAACACAAAGTTTGTTCTTGACAACCCTAAAGGTTGCCGAGGCTTGCCCGACATAGCAACAAGTAATGTATGCAAACTGGATTCCAAGTATTGTAGTCTTTTTATTATCAAACGCTTTAAGGATTACCACGTAACTACGTTCGGTAGCAAGAAACGCATATAAATTTGAATATATAAGTCAACCCGCCTATTGAATTAAGTTTTTTTTTTAAACATAATTATTTTGATAACTTCATGCAAAAGAATTCTGCTCAAACAAGTCAAAATGCGTCAGTTATACAAGCACACTATAGCCTGGAATTAAAATGCCCACTACTAGTGTAATAATTTCTATGCACCCCATACAATGCTTAATTGCTTGTCTAATGGGGTGTTGCTCGAAATCAACTGCAAATCAACTTTAAAAATTGTAACGCGAATTTCCATTCACGCACGGTATGCGCGTTCAGCAAGACGCGTATATGAAACAATGATTTTGATTGGCGCGTTCCGATCAACTACAACTTGCGATCGATTGCAAGTTTTGAGCAACACCCCCTAAGAATGTCAAATTTTAGCGTCGGTCATTTCATCACGAGCTATAAACTTTACTATATCCAACCAATGGTGGCGCACATCAAAAAAGCAACTTGTGCTTGATTAATCTGTCGATTCTACACACTGGGAGAAATTATATTGAATAAAATGATAATAATGGAGAAGATTTCATAATAACGTTTAATGCATTTAATGCATGAGATTTAATAATAACAATGGATGAGGGCACAATGCGCACAAACATGACAAACCGAAAGGGTGCAATCTGCGCAAACTTAAAGGGGAACTACACTCAGACATTAATGAGCCAACTGTGAAAATTTGAGCAAAATCGGATAATCCATTCAAAACTTATGAATTTTCAAAGCTTTTATTTACACCCCTCATGCATGGGCTCCTTAAATTGACAAACGTATACAGGCACAAAATTTCACAATTTCCTCTTTTTCCAGAAACATTTTTTTTTTTTATTCTCGGTTAAATATATCATAACCACATCAGTTCTGCAAGCATTCAAGAAAGGACGGTGTTGATTCCTCATTCCTCATTTTATTGTGTTACTTGGTTCATATCTTATGTATTATTTGGTGGCAGCATTTCATAAGACTCTGTTCTTTCTAGCTGTCTCCTCATTCGAATTTATTTGTATATTTTACCTTGTATATGAAAGTTGTTTTTACTTTTGAATGAAATAAATATGAATTGAAAAATTGATTGAATTGGTATTGATCCATTTTCAATCAATTTATATATAGTGAATGAGGAGTTCTCCATGTATGACATCACAGATTATGCTAATTGGATATACGTTGCCAATTCAAGGATACCCAGCACAGGTGGAAATGATAACTTTGGAAATTCATAACTTTTGAACAGATTATCCGATTTTGCACAAATTTTCAGTTTGTTCATCTGATTTTTCTTCATTTACTGACCGTACATTATTGTCTGTGTGAAATTCCCCTCTAACAAAATGGGTAATATATTGCACCCTTTTGATGTACACACTAAGCAAAAAAGGGCACATGAAGGGTGTATACAAAATTTAACATTTTCTCCTCTCGTTTCTAAAAAAAAAAAGTCAACAAATGTCAATTTTCGGTTGGGGTTATAGCATTTCTTTATCGATTCTGCGTGTATTTTTTGAGAAAAAAATATGTTGCAAGCTCTCCCTAAATCTTACATCAATCCATTTTGAAAACTTCTATTTACGAAGTGAATGAGGAGTTGTCCTACATGACGTCACAGATCGGTGTTGCCGACCGCACGCATCCCCATGAGCGGAAGTGATCATTAAATCCATGTGAATTTGAAAATTCTTAATGGGATGTCCAATTTTGCTAAAATTTTCACAGTTCGTTTATTGGATTTTTTTGTATTCAGTGAGAGTACAATTATTTCAGAGGGTGGTACCCCTTTAATCAAACATCTCTATAATAATAATAATAATAATAATAATAATAATAATAATAATAATAATGATAATTGAATTTATATAGCGCTTTTTCCAAAGGATACAAAGCGCTGCTTAAAAATACATACATTCGGCTACATTAGGAATTATAAAGATGGGGTTTGAGGTGTTTCTTGAAAAGGTTGAGTGATTTGGTATTGCGGATAGATGCGGGGATACTATTCCAGAGTCGTGGGGCCAGGGGCTGAAAAGAGTTGAAATCGGCCTGTTTTTAGACTTCGGAATCTAATAGGAAGGGGCACAGGTGGAACGGAGAGAATATGACGTTTTTTTGTGTTGAAAGAGTGAGGAGATATAATGAGGAATTGTCGTAGACAGTGGTTTATAAGTTTGAACGATAGTGCGGTAATGTATTCTTTTGGAAACGGGAAGCCAGTGAAGTTCGTTGAGTAAGGGAGTGACATGACAATACTTGGGTTGCTGAAATATGATTCGAGCACACCTATTTTTCAAACGCTGTAGCCTATCCAGATCCCCTTTGATGTTGTTTATCTTGTCACCACGGTCACGGAGCATGAGCCAATTGATACCAGCACGTAATACCGATAAAGCCGCTTGGACACGTACAGGCGCTGTCTTCACATACAGCTCCATTGATGCACGGGTCATTACTGCAATCAACTGTGGAGAAGAAGAAAAAAAGAAACGGGAAAATATGAACCCGTTAAGAAAAGATATGTATTTAATGTGTTTCACATCACTATAGGGTGTAATCATGAAAACAGTTGTCTACCATGTACAGGCGCTATGTTCACATACAGCTCCGTTGATGCACAGATTAATACTGCAATCAACTGTAGAGAAGGAAAAAAAAGAAAAGGGGAAAATATGAACCCATAAGAAAAGATACTTATTTAATGTGTTTCACATCACTATAGGGTGTAATCATGAAAACAGTTGTCTACCATGTACAAGGCGCTGTGTTCACATACAGCTCCGTTGATGCACGGATCATTACAACAATCAACTGCCAAGAAAACAAAAAGGGAGAATCATGAAATCATGGATAAATAATTCCTATCGAATGTGTTTCACATCATTAAACAGTTGTTTATCAAGCGCAGACGCTGTCTTCACATACAGCTCCGTTGATGCACGGATCATTACTACAATCAACTGCCAAGAAAACAAAAAGGAGAATCGTGAAATCATGGATAAATAATTCCTATCGAATGTGTTTCACATCATTAAAAGAGTGATCATGATACACAGTCGTTCTGCAAAAGGGAGAGAAAATCATAGTATGATCTATTTTTTATAGGTGTATTACATCTATTCCATAGTTTGAGGGGGCTTAGATTACTTTGAAATGATAATAATGATGAAATTGAGAAAGTAATTGTTAGTAATAGCAGTATTCAGTTTGTGATGCTACTTCTATTATTCGTATCATGATTGGTATTATTATTATCATAATTGTTATTATAATAATAATGTCTTATTTACCCAGGGTAGCCACATTCAGCTGTAAGGTAGCTGCTCTTCCAGCGGGCCCTGCATAACATTAAGTTATTATTACCCTTCTCCTTTCTTAAATGCCGAGCGCCTGGCAAGAAGGCAGATGGTCCCATTTTTATAAGTCTTTGGTATGACTCGGCCGGGGATCGAACCCACGACCTTCCGTTCATGGGGCAGACGCTCTACTAATGAGCCACACATGATCGGTTATTATCATCATCATCATAATCATCATTATTATTATCATTATTATAATCATTATTCAGTCTTGTTATTATAAATTATAATCATTCTTATTATTAATATCATTCTTATTATCATAATCATCATTATCATCATCGTCGTCCCCCTAATCATCATCATCATCACTACTATTATAAAAAAAAAAATGGATTGAAGACGGCAGATTAAGCGACCAATTTGTATTGTTGCTAAGCTTATCTAATCGATCACCCTTTTTGTTGCAAGTGCAAAATAAATAAATTGAACTAAATGAAAAGGAAACAAAATATTGTCATTTACCTGATTCACAAGTCAGTCCTTGAAACCCAGGCTGACAGAAGCACGTGTTGCTATGGCAGGTAGACCCAACTTTACATGGATTGATGTCACAGTCAACTTGGAGACAAAAAATAACGAGGAAATTAAAAAATAGCAAACAGGACGAGAATGACAGATGATGAATAATTTGGAGATTTACAGCTTATCAAAACCCTATATAAGGAATGTGCAGTAACTGTTTATGAGTGCAGCAGGATTATGTGTCTAATGGCTAACGTTTTCAATAGATAAGGACATGGTGTTAAATTACACAGCGATGCTAACTAAGCACCATCCAGTAATCTATATAAGACAACATTACTAATCGAATTCAACACCGGTTTTTCTGCAGTAGACGTACCTAATTCACAGAGCGTGCCCATGAACTCCGGTCTACGACACTATTACACCTCTGGTGTTTGATTACACCGCTAGTGTCAATTCATCATCATCCCGTTATCCATATATGACAACACCAATCATATCTAACACCAGTGTTTTGTGCAGTGAACATACCTAATTCACAAAACTTGCCCATTAAGCCCGGTCTATAACGCTACAACAACGCCGGTGTTGAATTACACCGTCGGTGTTATCTTAGCACCATTCCTTTATCTATATACCTCAATACCAGTCGAATCATTAAACACTGGTGTTTCTGCAGTGAACGTACCTAATTCACATAGCCTCCCCATGAAGCCCGGTGTACAGAGACACACCATCTCCGAGCACGTTCCTCCATTATCACACGGGTCAGGCCCTGTACAGTCAACTGCGGTCAGTGGAAGAAGAAATACAGGTGTTAGTTACACAAAATTAGTTAACGGTTTCAGGAAGATTGAACACATTTTTAGCTTTGGTTCACGTAACAGAATTCAAAGAGAAACAAACTCTCGAACAATAATCATGATAATGTGCCATGCATGGGACAATATATCTGTATTCTTCATGTATTAAGGCCCCAGCACACCAAATACGGCACGGTGTGACGGCACGGTTTATACGCAGTATCTTGGTTGTCATTGGCCAGCGCGCTCCTTCGCGCAGAAGATGTTCAACAATTGGCCAATCACAGGGGAGACATCGCGTAAAAACCGTGCCGTGATACCGTGCCGTGTTTGGTGTGCCCGGGCCTTTACACTGTGAGGACATCACAATTTAGTTAACCTTTCCAGGACGATTGAACACATTTTGATTTATTTTATCCAAGTAACATAATTCAAGGAACAAAAGCTTTTGAACAATTAATTGTGTCATGGAACAAAAGATTCATACGTCATGTAATAAACTCCGAGGACAACACAATCGCAGCGGGTGACGATTGCAATAGCATTACATAAAAGTACTTCATTTCATTTATTTAATTTCATATAATTTCATTTATTTCTACTTCCAACATTTAATACAATATAATACTATAGAATTCGCAATATAATTTATCAACAAATCAATTAGTTGGATGCGGAGCTCGAGGGGATTGCTGAAGATCCGGGCTTGTATGGTATAGTATTCGAGTTCGGCTTGATTTTACGGAAGTAGATTATATCGTGTTCGTTTTATTTTATATGGGGCTCTGGAAAGTATACCTGAGACATCATCCGAGGCAGAAAAAATGTACAAAAAAACTTCCATTGCCATTGTGTAAACAGTGGTCTGGAATCCTCAAATTGGCAAGACAATACCAAACCAAAATGCCCATTTTTCCAGGCAGATTGGCAATTTTCGACAAGAAGAAGTCAATTTGGTAATAATTAAGTTGAATTGAATTGAAGTACAATGCCTCAGCTGTCGACCGTTGCCAGAAAGTTTCAATTGATCGCAAACTGAAGTTTATCGGCACGCTTCGGTTGTTGCATGTACATCTTGCCACTACTCAAACATCTGTTTCATCCGGGGGTATTTTATAGTCCAGTTGAGGACTCTGTGATGTTATAACACACGGACCTCACACGGCACTCAACCACATAGTCCCACATATGATAGCCCTGTGATCGTGCATACTCCACTGATCGTGCAAAGGGCTATGTGGGGCTATGTGGTTAAGTGCTGGTGTAGTGCATGTGTTCAGGGCAAGAGAATATGCAAATGTGGGTGCGTCTACGACACAGAGTCCTCAACTGACCAAGCATCTCCGAATGGAGTCACTACACAAATCAAATTTGTGTAGTGACTCCATTCGCAGATGCTTGGCCAGTTGACGACTCAGTTTGCATTCGATTCACAGTCAATTCTAACCTCCTGGCAACACCTCTGACATATTCAGAGATTGTTCTATTTTGCTTGTTAATTTTTTGTACTATTTCAATCATTAATTACCTGATTCTTCACACACGTTTCCACCTGATAAATGATAACCAGTCTGACAACCACATTCGTAGGACCCGTGTGTGTTGCTGCATGTTCCGTGTGTCGAATCGCATGGAAAGGATTCAGCGTCGAGCAAACATTCGTCAATATCTAAAAAAAAAAATTAAGACATGGTAAAAACGAATGAAAATTGCGATTTTATTTCTACACTTCAAACGGGAGCGTCGTGGTGTAGTGGTTCGGACTCTCGCCTCTTAACTAGAGGGTCGGTGGTTCGAATCTCTCCCAGGGCGTTAATTTCCTTCAGCAAGAAATTTACCCACATTGTGCTGCACTCAACCCAGGTGAGGTGAATGGGTACCTGGCAGGAATCTTTATTCCTTGAAATGCCAAGTGCGCTGGTGGCTGCCGGGCTTAAGTCAGAGTAATAAATGCAAAGCGCCCTGAGCACTCAGCAATGAGAGTGGATACGTGCGCTATATAAATTGCATACATATACTAGTATTATTATTATTCATTAGAACACGATATAATCTATTTAAAAAAAATCAAGTCGAACGCCAAATGAACGCTCCTTTGTAATGCTACTTAAATAGGGATCGACTTGTTATTGTTGTGTCCACACAGTTCAATACACGGCGTATGACTCTATTGTCCATGACCGACTTTATTTTGAGAAAATAGTTTATATCGTGTTTTATCCGAAAAATGGTTTTGCCCGATTCTTTCGACCTTGGTCGTCTCGTGTCACTCTCATCAACAGCACATTGCCTCACATGCAAACTGAATGTTAATTCACACTCCACGCACAATGTCACCGGAAGCTCCATTCACTTTGATCCATGTAGGATGCCGGTCCATTCATGTAGCGCTCCGTAGGAATAAAGGCTGATTGGCATATTCAAACTTAAATAAGCTAGAATACGTGCAGAAATCGTCTCCTAATTTCGTACCGAGATATAATTATGCCTGCAAAGAAATTCGCGTATACGTCAGCTCGTTTCACATCAATTTCGGCATCTGGCTTGGGCGGTGTTTCACCAAATCGTTCTTAAAGTTGTACGCAAGAGTTTAAGAAAGACTGGAGTTGTACTGGTGTAATACGTGTAATGTTCCTATCACTCAGCACGAGAACTGATACCAATCGTGCGCAAACTCGTTCTTACAGTCTTATGTAACTTTGTGAAACACCGCTCTGATCATTACTAATTTATACCTTTAGACAAATGTGTCGAATTTTGGATAATACAGCTGTGGCTGAATAGGCTACATTCTGTTTGGCTTCTTGTAAAAGGGTCGCTCGAATCTTACCGAGTTCACAATTGGTCCCTCTTCGCTTTTATCAGCACAGGGTCCGCAATGTACAAACTGAGATAAGCATGCAGCCGTATGCTTACAAATGTTCATTGTTAAATCGCTATTATCATGATTTCACGTGACCAGTGAATTTGTAAATTTCAAATGCCTCCTCTGTAAAACAAAATTTTAGAATTTTGAATGTATAAATTGATTTCTGGGCATTGCTAGTCATTACCTTGAAGTATTTATGTGTTGCATTAATTCGGAAGATAGGGAGTACCTAGCCAAGCCAGTCCTGCTCAGGCACGGCCAAAAATTGAAAGCACACTCTGGCTACTGTGTGTACTCACTGTGTTTACACACAAAAGAAAACCAGAGATGTGTAGTTGTGCAAGAATGCGAACAAAACCATGTAAGTGTTAAAGGGTTTATCGAATCTTACCAAGTTCACAATTCGTGCCGTTCAATGTGGATGGGGAAATACATCCTGGTCCCTTTTCGCATTTATAAGAATGATAAGCACATGGTCCGTAATGTACAGACTGAGGTAAGCATGCGGCCGTATGCTTACAAGTTATCATTTTATATCGCTTTTAGCATGATTAAACGAGACCAGTGAACACATAAATTTCAAAAGCCTCCTGTTCTAAATAAGATTGTAGAATTTTGAAAATATATACATTGATTTCGATTCTGGGTACTGCTAGTCATGCCTTTAAGTATTTCTGTGTTGCATTAATTCTGAAGGTAGAAAGTACATCGCTCGAACCATCAGCTTAGGCACGGCAATAGAATCGAAAGCACACTCGGGAAATTGTGTGTACTACCTAAGTTTACACACAAAAAAAAACCTTCCCGTAAAGGTGTGTAGTAGTGCGAAAATGCGAACAAAACCAAAGTGCTTAAGTCCCGGTCACATAAAGCCCCGAAAGCAACACGATTCAACACGACTCGTTGTTCTGAGGCAGTTAACTGTGAATTAACAAAGAGTCGTGTTGAATCGTGTTGCTTCCGGGGTCCTATGTGACCGGGGCTTAAAGGGTTGATGGAATCTTACCGAGTTCACAAGTCGTGCCGTTCAAGGTGGATGGGCAAAGACATTCTGGTCCATCTTCGTGGTTCATACAGATTCCCCCTCCTTGGCATGTGAATGAGCAACAATAGTTGACTGTGGAAAGATGGAAAAAAAAGAGAGGGAGTGAGTTTTAAGGGAGAGAGGGGGGGCAGAGTTATGCTAGAGAGAGAGAGAGGAGAAATGAGAGGGGGAGGGAGATGGGCAGAAACACTCTGGCCCCTCTTCGTGGTTGATACATGTGCCCCCTCTCCCTGGCACGTGAATGAACAGCAGTAGTTGACTAGAGAAAGAATGAGAAAGAGAAAAAAGAATGGTGGTGCCGGAGAGAGAAAGGGAGAAAGAAATATAGTTATTAAGACAGATAAAGAGGGTAGGAGAGAGGAAGTTTTTGAGAGGAAGAGAGGGAGAGTGTGAGAGAGAGGGGAGGGAGGGGTTGGAGAGAGAAAGAGAGTGGGGAGACGTATTAAGAGGGAGATGGGGGCGAGAGACAGGGAGACAGGGAGGGTTACAGTGAGAGAGTGAGAGAAGGAATGAGGGGGAAGGAATCTTCATGGTTTGTTTCATGTGCATCCTCCCTAGCATTTTACAATAAGGCATAAAGGACAAAGGACTGGACAAAGTAAACAGGTTTCATTCAAGCATTCGCAATAGCTACATGCACGCAAAAGAAATAACTTTCCCCTCTTATTCTGTGGAGAAATGACGGACAGGTTTTGTACGTGTTCGCTAAATAAAAAGGGGAATCAATTTTTTTTTGTACGTGAGATCTATTATGTTATTCACTTTGTCCAATTTATTTCACCTTCTGTGCACAGTGCTGGGCGGTGTTTCACCAAGCTGTTCATAAAGTTACGCACGACTTTAAGTTCGACTGGTAGCAGTTCTTGCGCGGAATGCGCGTAATAGTGTGAACCATTACGCACAAGAAGGGATACCAGTCGAACGTAAAGTCGTTCTTAAAGTCTTTCTTCTCTTGGTGAAACACCTCCCAGGTTTAAAGATAATTTTTATAGCGCAGCTACTATATGTAAATAGGTGCGCTGTGATATTAAGGTTTGTGGAGATTGTTACTAACATAATGCATTTAAGTACAAAATATTCGTGAAAAGCTTATAAAAGGGAAGGCTTCCAAAAATTGTTTAATCAACACGATATGAACTATTTCCGAAAATTCAAGTGGGCCACAGACAATAGAACCGTACGCCGTGTATTTAACTGTGCGGACACAACAATCGCAAGCCGGTTCCGATTTGAGTAGCATTCCAAAAGGACCAACATTGAATTTGCGTTCGACATAATTTCTCGAAAATAGTTTATATCGTGTTAATCTTACCCTCTCTTTCCCCGCCAATCGTTAACCCATAAGTGTTGTTCGACAAGTCGAAACTTCCTTCGGCATTCCTCAGCAACCCTTCGGCAAAATCAACCTCTTCTCCACGTGTAAGATTGATAGCACCGACCCCGCCTCTGGCCTCGTCCGTCCAGTACAATATGTCGCCGTGCTTGAGGATTGTATATGGGGACGAGGTTGTGAAGGTGTCCGCGTAGTGCGCAGTGCGGTCTGTTCCGTTCAAATGCATTGATTCGACCACTCCCTCCCGAGTAAACCAGTATATTCGACATTCTGTAGTGATCAATTAATTATAGTAAAAAGAAAATGAGAAAAGGTGTGAGAGAGTGTGTGTGTGTGTGTGTGTGTGTTTGTGTGTAAGTTGTGTGTATATATTGACAACAAATTGGTCTTATTATGTGGTCTGTATGTGTGTTGTTTGTGTGATTTTGTGTATAGGCATGTGTGTGTGTGTTTATGTGTGTGTGTTTGTCTGTAAAATATGTGTACTGGTGTGTGTGTGTGTGTGTGTGTCTGTCTGTCTGTCTGTCTGTTTGTGTTTGGGGTGAGCGTATATATGATGAGAAAATGGACCCTCGTAAGCAGTTGCTGGCATATTTAAGCTGCTGTGATTCAAAAACTGGCGTAAATATTCATAATTGAATGAATTCATCATCATCAAAATATTTTTGACTGAAGACAGCAAATGTAAAGAGAGACAATTCTCTAACCAAATATGCGCTTTATGTGTCAGTCACAATCGTAATCTTTTTCGTCCCTGCACAAAATCTATGGAAATTAAAAAATTAAGTCGTCAATGAGTTAACTTCTTACCTGTGTGGTCAATGTACGTATCTCTGAGGTTTGCCGTCGCCCCGACGTTAACGAATTCTTCTTTGGTGAGCCAGGGATCCACATATCCAGTCCAAATTGTTTCCCCGTCAGTCCAAAATAATCGCCTGAAAATAGCAATTGTGAAAGAAAAAAATTGATAAATAAGGTGCGGTTTTAGATCGATGCTTTACAGAGCAAAATCCAGCGGAAGGTATGAATTGATTTATTATAATTTATGTATCATGGAATTTTGGATAGAGCGCATGAGTACGTACATGTTTGTGCTTGCTCTCCGATTAGGGCTCTTATTATCCTCACTAAACACATTCAAATCAAAGCTTAAAACATTATGGCCCGTATTCGGATAGCGAGGTTTAAGTTAACCCTGGTCTAAATCTGTGGTTTAGGTATGGGTAGCCAAAAGTGCCAAAACTTTATTTACAATGTATATTTTTTATGTCAACTGCTCTCTTTTCCCATGCTTTAATAATGTAGAAAATTATTGAAGTTTTTATTCCGAGACAGTTTTGAATACGGTACTATGAGTGCCAATGTGCTGGTAAATTAAACATCGACTGTTATAGATTCAAGCCTCTTTTGGCTTCCCATACTTAAACCACAGATTTCAACTCTAGTTTAAGTTAAACCTGACATCAGAATACGGGCCTATTAGTCTACTTTATCACTCATTTCTTTAAGCATCTTTTTAGCGCAGTAGAATATCTTAATATAGTTTCTGTGCTGTGTAAGTATTATCATTTATCATTGTCATCATCATTTGATTTGTATTTTATAACTTATTTCTATTAGATTTGATTTTATTGGAAATGAAAATAAAATAAAACTGAAACTAAAAACTCGATGCTACAAAACACCTGAAAGTGTCAAAGAAATTAAAGGCCGACTCACAGCGTTTTATTTTGGAAAATAAGAACGCTCTCTGGACGCATAAAGACGCCGGTCATAAGGCGGACTGACGTACGCTCCTTGATCGTAAGCCGAGCGCAAGTCCACCGCCTGATACGCGTAAATGCTGTGCGTCCAGGGAACGCTTTTGATTTCCCAAACGCTGGGCTGACGAAGGCTAAAAACACAAAGGTGTGAGTCAACATTAAAGGGAACTACCCGCAGACAATAATGTACTCTCAGTAAATGAAGAAAAACCAGGTGAACAAACTGTGAAAATTTGAGCAAAATTGGATAATCCGTTCAAATGTTATGAATTTTCAAAGTTATCATTTCCACCCGTGCTGGGCATCCTTGAATTGGCATGCATGTAGCTAATTAGCATAATCTGTGATGTCATACATGGAGAACTCCTCATTCACTTTGTATGTAAGTTTATTGAAAATGGATCAATATCATATTTCAAATGAGGAATCAACCCCGTTCTTTCTGGAATGCTTGCAGAATTGATGTGGCTATAATATATCAAACGGAATAAACAAGATTTTGTCTACTTTTCTGGGAAAAGAGGAAAATGTGAAATTTTGTGTACAAAGCGAATGGAGAGTTCTCCATATTGGCAGCCATTTTGTGCCTGTACGTTTGCCAATTTAAGGAGCCCATGAGAGGTGTAAATAAAAACTTTGAAAATTCATAACTTTTGAATGGATTATCCGATTTTGCTCAAATTTTCACAGTTTGTTCATCTTATTTTTCTTCATCTAATGATAGCAATTTAATCTCTGAGTGTAGTTCCCCTTTAAAGACAAAGACGTAATTGAGCCTTATACAGCAAGAATTCAGAATGTATGAAAGAAAAACGATTTTCGATTGGTTTCAAACCAGCACCTCCTCTATTTCAACTTGTATGCCGGACACACAGAGTGAAACTAGGCTTGCAAACTGTTGCCAATCTTGCTGGTGTTTCATGTATTTACCTGTAAATATAGTCGTACTTTAAACCATATAGTTGCGTAGTTTCAGACACGCCCCTATTATCGCCTATAAATCTGCCGTCTTCTCTGAGTTTTGCCTTTTTAATTGAGAACGATAGGTGTCCGATCCAATACAATGTGTGGAAATCTGCATCCATTGCGTAGGAGATTGTGTCTACAAAAATAAATGGATAAAGAAAGAAATTGATAAGAAATAATAACTAAAAAATAAGAATTAAAAAAAAAGTGAATAGATGGATGAATAAATAAATGAATGAATAGATGAACAAATATTGATGAATAAATAAATCAATGATGTGATGAATTGATTGATTTCTATTACTATATAGGCCCCGGTCACATAGGGCCCCGGAAGCAACATGATTCAACACGACTCTTTGTTCACTTCACACATAGCTGCTTGCGAGCAAAGAGTCGTGTTGAATCGCGTTGCTTCCGGGGCCCTGTGTGACCGGGCCGAAGGAGTAATTAGTTTACCGATTCCGGTGCAAGAAATCGAGCAATATGCCTATGATGATTTGCATGAACATAAATACATCACGAGCATTACTGACACAACATAGCGCAGGATCTTAATCATTTATATGTCATTATTATTCAATTATTGTTTAAAACGGTTTTCAAGACAGAGATCATTCGTGGCCAAACTAGCCGAATACCAAACAGGACATTTAAGTATGGGATATTAAATGCAATTCATTAAGGCCCCGGTCATATAGGACCACGGAAGCAACACGATTCAACACGACTTTATGTCAATTCACAATTAACTGTGTTGAATCGTGTTGCTTCCGGGGCTCTATGTGACCGGGACTTAAATACGCGTCCCTTTTTGATTGAAAGTGGAGTTGCCTTTAATTTTCCGACTTGCGACTTTTTATGTAATACGGCCCAACTTGGTTCTTTATAAACTCCTCAAAAAAGTTTGGAAATCTAAGTTTACGGACACATAGCATACATATGGGAAATTGATTTCCATATCAAGTCATATCACTGAAAAGAGTGTTTTATTATCTAAAGAATGACACGTCATTTGTCTCCAGAGTAATTTCCTTTGACGTATAAAAAAGTATGGACGCAAAAGCTGCAAATCAGTTGAACTATTGTAGTCACGTTGTTAAACTATGGATTTAAATGGATACAAGCCTGTGAATGGATAGATCGATGAATAAAATAACGATTAATCAGCGCTAATCAACTTGTAAAGATGTTTATTACAATGACTGGTAACAATCTAAGAATTTCATCTGAAAAAAAGCTCACTTATTCATTATTTCACTCTTTAATTAATCGTTTCTTGCTGCTCTTGCATCAATTCTATCCATTCAAAACCACATTTTAATGGTGACACTACAGTAAGTCAATTACAAATTTTGCACTTTTTACTCTCATACCTTTGTTACCTTCATAGGAAACTGCTTAGCCTTGAAATAACTTCTGTAGTTAAATGAGATGTCATTCTTTAGGTAATGAATCACTCATATCAGTGGTATTGCCCGATATGGAAATCAATATCCCATATTTTTGCTATGTGTCCGTAAACTTAGATTTCCAAACTTTTTTTGAGGAGTTTATAATCAATTCACGTTCTATTAATGCACCCGTATATCATAAACTCCAATATCTTAAATATAATGAACGGCTATTATATAGCGCTTATCAACTATTCATTAGAATTCCCTAAGCGCTCTTCAATTGCAGCATTATTATCCTGGCTTAAGCCCGGCAGCCACCATGCAGCGCACTTGGCGTTTCAAGGAATAAATATTCCCAACAGGTACCCATTTACCTCACCTGGGTTGAGTGCAGCACAATGTGGATAAATTTCTTGCTGAAGGAAATTAACGCCCTGGGTGGGACTCGAACCTACGAACCTCTAGTTGAAATTCGAGAGTCATGACCACTACACCAAGACGCCTCCACGGGTCCCTCCTATGGGTCTATTCACACTTCAAACTTGCACTTGGGTTAACTTAGTCACTTGTCGTGTGAACATAATCCAGTATAGTGCACGATAAATCATGCATTATTCATATAATCAATACTTACTAATATTATTTTTGACGATCATATCAGTGCTGTTTCCGAGGTATCCTCTGTAAAGGCCATTGGATTCTGGCGAAAGGTCACTGAAATACAATTCTTGATGTTTAGGGTCATGGAGCAGTCCCGCAACATCGGTGTTTGAACCTACATTGACAAAAACAAACAAACAAACAAACAAACAATTATGCATTTGTATTATTACTTGTTTAGATTTGAGTGGATTAGATTCAAGCGAGAGGTCTCTAAAATACAATGTTTGATGTTCAAGGTCATGGAGAAATCCCGGAACATCGGTATTAGAACCTGTATTGAAAAACAAACAAACAAACAATTATGCATTTTTGTATAGTTTAGGTTTGATTTGATTAGAGTCAGGCAAGAGGTCGCTAAAATACAATGTTTGATGTTTTGGGTCATGCTGCAATCCCGTAATAAATCCATATCAGAACGTGTTTTGACAAACAAACAACCAAACAAACAGTTATGTATTGTGTATTGTTATTAGTCTAGGTTTGATTGGATTAGAGTCAAGCGAGGAGTCGCTAAAATACAATGTTTCATGTTTTGGGTCATGGAGAAATCCCGGAACATCGGTATTAGAACCTGTATTGAAAAACAAACAAACAAACAATTATGCATTTTTGTATAGTTTAGGTTTGATTTGATTAGA